>APFE030574693.1:0-34602 GCA_000404065.3 Pinus taeda
TAAGCTCATATGTCTTCACTTTCCTTCAATAGCGATTACTCTGGATCACAAGGTACATAGTTGTGACATCCTTCACAACTCTCCTTTTCTTGATCTTGCACACATACCCATACTTTCTAGAAGAGGTCAGATACCAAAAAGAAATTACATATTACCTTTTGGTGATGGCCTTCTTCTAGTGACATCTTCTTGTAGGTATCAATCATCCTTCATACATGTTGACACATATCTCAATGATATATGTTGGCAAGGGTCCGCATCCTTTCAGACTTCCATCATAGTCTTCAGATCTTTCAGGGAGGTTTCCTAGTCAAGTCATCCTAATCTTCTGGATGTTGATTTCCTTCATCAAGGTTGCGTACTTCACAATCTCTTCCATCCTTGTATATTCAATTCCCAAGAGCTCTTAGAGTTCTTCAATTGTAGTCAACTACCTCATACTTCATATGAGGACATATTATGTTGATTTAATCTAGTTAGACTTATGTCTTTTTGTATCCTTTCAGAGGAGGAGATCCTTTTCCTTTTCATCATGCTTGATCCATTTTATCTACAACCATATATCATGAAATTACAATATCAAATGCAAATACAAATACAGTCATAGTCATGCATACCTCATTTCTCCTTTAGGTATCTTTCAGCAAATTTCTTGATTGAACGAATCTTCAATCCTTTGATTTGCTTCATCGTGTCATCAGTCCTTTGTCTCATGATTTCCATAAGTTGGAAATCTTGATGGAACTCTTGCTACCTTTCCATACTAGGGGATACTCCACTGAGGTTTCTATCAACGACTCTTCAGAATCTATAATGTCCCTATCTGCAAAATGCTCCCTTTGACCTAGATGAATTCTTCCTTTACTTTGATATTCAATGAGATTCCAAAGGGCTATGTTCTCCATGATCCATACGAGCTCTTGTTTCCATGATGCCATGACACATCTTCTTACTATGATCATATCTGCAAGGAATTCTAATAGGATCCTTTTGAGAGGGACACCATTTCATTCATAACGGAGATATATTACTCCCTTTTCCCTTATCCTTTCTTTAGCTTTCTTCACCCTTCCGGTGATATTTATTTTTCTATCTTGTCAACCTTCCCTTTCCTTTTCGCGTGTATTTGAGTCCTTTCAACTTGTATTTCTCTTCCTGGCATAGAGACCTCAAATTGTTGCACAAGGAAATTTCCACATCTTGAGGACACTTGGCATCTCGCTTATTAAGAACGTAGATGATTATTATCATATCATCTTTCTTAGATCTCCCAAATGAGGTCTCATGAAGATATTTCTTCTTTACTGCATGTCAGAGATTTCCTTTCCTGATTTTTATATATCTCTTATCTATCTCCTTTCTTGCTACATAGAGACGAGAGGAATTTTAAGAGTTACTTCTCATGAGTTTAAAGGAGACCTGTTCACTGACTTCCCTTCTCTATAAGGATTATATCAATCCCTTTTATTCCATGCAATATAACTTGTCTATACTATATATCTCCTTGCATTGATGAAGTCATTTCAAAGAAAACATGATTACAAATATTCAACTCACATTTTATTTAAGTGACAGAGAACTCACATTTTGTGTCATTCAAATGTATACAAATCTTCAACTAAATTGTAATAGCCCTCCAAGACCAAGAACGATCCTCCAAATGCAAGAATGCTTCTCCAATGCAAGAACACTGAAGTCTGCAAGAAAAATAATAAAGATCTTCATGTCGGCTCGAAAATGAATTAAATTACATAAATGGAAGTAACATCAGCTCAATAAAATAGTCACGAAGGTTCATGAGTTTATGTCGACTTTAATATATGGACATAAACACTATAAATACCCATTTAGGGTCAATGAAAATACACGAAGAAAAAATCTCGGATGCCTTTGAAATATTGCATATAGGAGCAGAATCGTAGTAGGGTTTGACTGCCCCTCGTTTGGCTTTTGGGAGCAGTCATGATCTTGGGTATATGGAGAAGGAAGGAAAAATCTCAAAAAAGTCTGCAACGCCAAGTGAGGACAGGATCTCAGTATATCTCTGAGACCCTTCGCATGACTGTAAGGTGTAGTTCTTGGATCACTATAATCTCATATGGGAAAGCAATGACTTTGGTGACATAGTAAGTTGTTATAGTGACTATAAAGCCATTGCATATATCCCTGTAGTTTTGATCTAGGCATATATATGTCTATCTCAATGATCTCACACTATTACAATATCAGCATAATAAGGAGCATCATTAATCATTAGAGTCTCGGCTTAAATGGAAAGTAAGATCTAAGTGCAGGAAAGAAAGTAATCACAATTTCGGTGAACATAATTCATGGCAGTCAATACATATATGTGATGGAAAGAATCTCAGAATCCTTACTATCTTCATCTATCCTTGGTCTCACTATCTCGGCTTAAGAAGCACCACATTGATCCTATCATTTCCCTCACTATCTTGGCACTTTTTTCATAAAGTACATTCTCTGTTACTTGCAGTCAACATGATGATGTTTCCAGATAGGGTATAGTGATGATCCAAATATGGTGTAGCAGAAATCAAGCCCTCAGTGCATTGATCAAGGATGAAAATAAAGGTCACGATAATGATCTCAATGAAAAAGCCGAGATCACATGTGTGGTGATCTCAAGAGACAATCATGGTGCAGCAATGATGTCAACAGTAATGAAGATCTCAGTGACATAGAGGTGTAGAGGTGTAGCAAGGATGATGATCCCAGTAGTGATGAAGAAGAGGATCGATGTCTTCATCTTGAAGAGGCAGATTGTGTCAAGGGTCATGGTTTTGGTATTCATCAATGGAATCTCTATAAGAATAATTTTATGTGGATTTTCCTCTTCCAGACGGAGAGGTTTTGGACCTGGCAAAAACCCAAATATTTGTGTTCTAGTCTCTTTTGTTTTTGGTAGCAGTTTGATGAAGTAAACACACCCACTAATAATGGATGGAACTGTAGAATTGAGACTTCTGTGATTTTTCATAGTTATAAGGAGAGCTTCAGCGTAAATCACATAAGAAAGACTTTTGTCGACGCGTTTCGAACCAACCAATGTGGTTCATCGTCAGGACAAGATGAAGATACAGATCCAGATCAGCGTGTTAAATAGTCTAAGCAGAGACTCCAACGGCTACAACAATCTAACGGCTACTTTTCCACTCAAACACCCCAGTCAAACTTCCTCTCACTAATTTAATATATTAAAATACTATTATATTCATTTATTTAAAATGTTACCCCATTATACATAAAAATATATGTCAATATTTATTAAATTATTAATTCATTAAATCTATGTATATTTTAATAATTTAATTATTATACCTAATTTACTAAATACCCTATTTTTGGTATTGTTATCATAATTGTAATTTATTTATAATTAATTTTGTAGAAAAAGGTTAAGTTAGGTCAATTAAAATCAATTTATTAATTTGTTAAAATAGTAATGCCTTATATACAAGTTAATAATAATATATATAATTAATAATATTGAAAATATAAATAATTAATTTATTAATATATTTAAAACAATTCTAAATTAAATTACTAGGATGAGGTTATACGTCTTAAATTTATAGAAAAGGTTAAATTAGGTCAAAAAATTATATTTATTAATTTATAATAATGTACCATATATAAATTAATTATTAATATTATATGTATAAAAATAATAATATGTATAATTAATAATAATAATATTAAATATAAGTAATTAAATAATTTATTAGAATATTTAAATTAAAATATATAAGTCCTAAACTAAACATACTATGATGTGGTTATATTAATATATTATATATGGGACTATATTAATAGTACTATATGATTATAATGTTGGGTGTAGATATTTATTAATAAGTAATTAGCAATAAAACCTATAAAAGTGTGTTAATTGAAATGTCATTCGATTTAATATTGTTATTAATAATTTACGAATAAATCTCGCTCAATTTTAATAAATTCTACATACAAATGAGATAAAGCACAGGAAGAGGTTAAAAAGAGACTGGAAGACTCGAAGAACAAGGGAAGAACACAATGCAGTCAGCGATAAGCGATACCAGACTCACACGGACAAAACCAAGCCCACACAAAGAAAGCACCTCAGAAGAACAGAGGGGGGGAGGAGGAAAACTTAAGACGACAACGCAGGAATCCAACTTCTACTTACCTTCCACCCATCATCTCTGTTGAGATTGATGGGTCTTCGCTCAATTTCAATAGCTTCCCTTAACTTGCGATGATGAAACCGATCTACCCTAGCAATGACTTCGGCCTCTTCTATGCAGACATGATGCTTAGTTTTATCCACATGCTCTGCTAGAGCTGAGGACTTTGTTCTACCATGCCTTAGGTCCGCTGCATGTTCACAGATTCTCTGCTGGATGGAGCGCCCTGTTTCCCCTATATAAGGGGTCCCACATGAGCACGGAATCAAATAGACACCTTTCATGTCTTTAGGGTCGACCGGATCCTTTACAGATCTCAAGGAGTTACGAATGGTTCTGAGCGGCCTGAAGGTTGAGGGGATATCGAACCTTCTAAGGATCCGAGCAATCCGATCCGTGGTTCCTTGGACATAAGGAAGATGGACACCTGGAAGGCGCTCCTTAGGCTCTTTTTTCCTAAACGCATTTTTGGACGCTGTAAGGAAAGCCTTCCAACCAAGGTGCCTGCTATATCCGTTTTCGACAAAGACATCAAGGAGGTGGTTTCTCTCCCTATCCAGGTTTTCTTTATCTGAAATCCTGAGGGCACGCGTAGCCAAGGTGTTGAGAACACCCATCTTCTGAGCAGGGAAATGATGGGAATCAGCGTGAAGATACTGCTCAGTGTGTGTCTTCTTGCGGAACACTGCGTGGGAGAGAGAGCCGTCCAACCTCCTAGAAATAAGAATATCCAGGAAGGGGAGGCTGCCATTGACCTCCTTTTCCATGGTGAACTTAATAGCAGAGGACTGGCCGTTGAGGTGGACTAGGAAACGATCCAGTTCCTCATGGCCATGGGGCCAGATGACATTAGTGTCATCATGGCCAAGAACCCTCTGAAGAAAATCTCCAAGGCAGTGGCTCTCGCCATCAAATCAAGCAGCTTAACGGGGGCCCTTTCCCGTAAGCTCATTGAGAGCAACCCCATCGCTCCTAGAATTTATGGGGTGCCTAAAATTCACAAGGAAGGGGTCCCTCTGAGGCCTATTGTCAACACCATCGGGGGTCCAACCTACCTTCTAGCCAGGTTCCTGGCTCTTAAGCTGAAGCCCCTTGTGGGCCGTACTGAGTCCTTCGTGAAGGACTCAGCATCCTTCATCCTGGATCTGAAGGATATTAGGCTGGACCCGGAGGACATTCTTGTCAGCTTTGATGTTGTCTCCTTGTTCACGAGCATTCCCATTAGAGAAGCCATGGATGTGATATATCGCCTAACAGATCCGGACACCGCGCATCTTGTTGAGGTGTGTCTCACTTCCACATTTTTCTGTTTTGAAGGGGAGTTCTATGAACAAACCTGTGGTGTTGCCATGGGTTCCCCCCTCTCCCCGATCGTGGCCAATCTTTTTATGGAAGATTTCGAAGCCAAGGCTCTTGCCTCAGCCCGTCTCCTTCCTAAGCTGTGGAAGCGTTATGTAGATGACACTAATGTCATCTGGCCCCATGGCCATGAGGAACTGGATCGTTTCCTGGTTCACCTCAACGGTCAGTCCTCTGCTATTAAGTTCACCATGGAAAAGGAGGTCAATGGCAGCCTCCCCTTCCTGGATATTCTTATTTCTAGGAGGTTGGATGGCTCTCTCTCCCACGCAGTGTTCCGCAAGAAGACACACACTGAGCAGTATCTTCACGCTGATTCCCATCATTTCCCTGCTCAGAAGATGGGTGTTCTCAACACCTTGGCTACGCGTGCCCTCAGGATTTCGGATAAAGAAAACCTAGATAGGGAGAGAAACCACCTCCTTGATGTCTTTGTGGAAAATGGATATAGCAGGCACCTTGGTCGGAAGGCTTTCCTTACAGCCTCCAAAAATGCGTTTAGGAAAAAAGAGCCTAAGGAACGCCTTCCAGGTGTCCATCTTCCTTATGTCCAAGGGACCACGAATCGGATTGCTTGGATCCTTAGAAGGTTCGATATCCCCTCAACCTTCAGGCCACTCAGAACCATTCGTAACTCCTTGAGATCTGTAAAGGATCCGGTCGACCCCAAAGACATGAAAGGTGTCTATTTGATTCCGTGCTCATGTGGGACCCCTTATATAGGGGAAACAGGGCGCTCCATCCAGCAGAGAATCTGTGAACATGCAGCGGACCTAAGGCATGGTAGAATTAAGTCCTCAGCTCTAGCAGAGCATGTGGATAAAACTAAGCATCATGTCTGCATAGAAGAGGCCGAAGTCATTGCCAGGGTAGATCGGTTTCATCATCGCAAGTTAAGGGAAGCGATTGAAATTGAGCGAAGACCCATCAATCTTAACAGAGATGATGGGTGGAAGGTAAGTAGAAGTTGGATTCCTGCGTTGTCGTCTTAGGGTTTCTTCCTCCCCCCCCTCTGTCCTTCTGAGGTGCTTTCTTTGTGTGGGCTTGGTTTTGTCCGTGTGAGTCTGGTATCGCTTTTCGCTGGCTGCATTGTGTTCTTCCCTTGTTTCTTTGTGTCTTCCGGTCTCTTTGTAACCTCTTCCTGTGCTTTATCTCTTGTGTATGTAGAATTTATTAAAATTGAGCTGGATTTATTCGTAATAACAATATTAAATCGAATGACATTTCAATTAACCCTCTTTTATAGGTTTTATTACTAATTACTAATTAATAAATATCTACATTATAATTATAAGCATATAGTACTATTAATATAGTCCCATATATATTAATATAACCACATCATAGTATGTTTAGTTTAGGACTTATATATATTAATTTAAATATTCGAATAAATTATTTAATTACTTATATTTAATATTAGTATTATTAATTATACATATTATTATTAATAACTAATTTATATATAGGCACATTATTATAAATTAATAAATAAAATTTTTTGACTTAATTTAACCTTTTCTATAAAATTAATTCGTATAACCTCATCCTAGTAATTTAATTTAGGATTGGTTTAAATATATTAATAAATTTATTATTTATATTTTCAATATTATTAATTATATATATTATTATTAACTTGTATATAAGACATTAATATTAATAATGAATTTATATATAGTACATTATTCTAAATTAATAAATATAATAATTTTTTTGACCTAATTTAACCTTTTCTATATAATTAATACGTATAACCGCACCCTAGTAATTTAATTTAGGATTGTTTTAAATATATTAATAAATTAGTTATTTATATTTTCAATATTATTAATTATATATACTATTATATAAGGCATTACTATTTTAGAAAATTAATAAAGTGTGACCTAACTTAACCTTTTTCTACAAAATTAATTATAAATAAATTACAATTATACCAAGAATAGGGTATTTAGTAAATTAGGTATAATAATTAAATTATTAAAATATACATAGATTTAATGAATTAATAATTTAATAAATATTGACATATATTTTTATATATAATGGGGTAACATGGTAAATTAAATGAATATAATAGTATTTTAATATATTAAATTAGTGAGAGGAAGTTTGACTGGGGTGTTTGTGTAGAAAAGTAGCCGTTAGATTGTGGTAGCCGTTGGAGTCTCTGCTTGGGCTATTTAACACGCTGATCTGGATCTGTTTTTCATCTTGTCCTGACGATGAATCACATTGGTTTGGTTCGAAACGCGTCGACGAAAGTCTTTTATGTGATTACGCTGAAGCTCTCCTTATAAGGCAAAATAATATTCAACATTCATTTGAAAATTCCAACTTAGTTAGGGCCTTTTGTTCCATGGGAAGCCTCGACAAGTTCAAGAAAGATCATTATATAATTCATAAATAAATTAATAATAAAATAATTAATAATTAAATACATATTTCTTATAAACTTAAAAATGATTTTATATTTAATAAAAAAATACATATTTCTTTATAAACTTGTAAATGATTTTTTTTGAAAAGACATATAGTTTATGGACATTTACATATATATATTTTTTATTTTTATTTTTATTATTTGAGTTTATTGTTTTTTAGTTTGTTTAATATTAGTACTAGTTTTATTTTTTTTATTTTTTGTTTATTTTCTATTTTTTATCTAGGTGCTTTTTTTTTTCCTAGTTTTTGTTAATTGTTTATTTTTATTTATTATGTTATATATTTTTAATTTTGTTTTTTCTTTTTCCAAATCTATTTATGGTTATGAAATATTTTTTTTGGCTTTTGTTAATTGTTTTGTTTTTTGTTTGTTTTTTGTTTGTTGTTTGTTTTTTGTTTGTTGTTATTTGCTTATTTTGTTTTGTTTGGTTTGTTTGTTGTTATATATATATAATTTATATATATATTTGTTTTTTCTTTTTTTTTGCTAAAGTTAGGCATTCTTCATTTCGGATAACAACAAAATTTATGGCATACTAAAGATCAGGTGGCAGGTCTGCTCGAAGGAAACCAGACCGCCACCTTTCGGCCTTGAAACCTGACCAAAATTTAAAAATATTAAGTTCCTTCTTCCTGTCATAACCAATGTTTCGCCTATTTAAATCTAGGCTAATGACATTACTATAACTCAACACCCAGATACAGTTTGGATTCATCAACAAAATAAACAAAGAAGACACGACACAGCTAATCTTTGTCCGACAGGTTAACCGGGGCAGGCTTAGGAGCGCTAGTGCCTGGCTTCAGGATCTTCTGCTCTACATCCCATTTGAGTTCCAGCACCAATTGTTCCATGTCCTTTAGCAGCAGATTGTTCCTGGCTGCCTAGACTTGGACAGCCACTATCTCTTTCAGGATAATGTTCTTTATGTTGGTCGATTCTTCCGTTAGTTGGCATTTAAGGACTTCCTCTGCCTGTTTGCGCTCTTCATCCTCCTCTTCTCGAACAACCTGGTTGACCTCCATAGCCCGGCCAACCACGTGTTTCATGATCCAGTAGAATTGGAGTGTTTTACTGAACAGCGTGTTCCTACCTCTTGTGGTGCCTGGGTCCATGATCACTTCCCAGTCTTCGTGGGGGATCTCTTGGTTCGCGCTGATTTCCCGCAGCTCGTGTTCCCATCCATGGATTATAGAACGGACCTCAGGAGAAATGCCGGTCATATAACCATCTATTAGGTGAAGGAGATTTTCAGAATCGGGCTTCCTGCCCCTTTTGTTCGAGTGGCTATTGGTGCCATATTCCCTTTTCTTAGCAGAATTGGTCTTCCTTGGAGCCATCTTAACACGGACCTAAGGTTTGGGAATTGAGGAAGCTTTACGACCTGTCACAGCAGAAAACCACAAGTTAGTGCGAGAGAGATTGAGTACAGTTGAGGGTTGTTCATTTGAAGTGGCATGCACAACATGGGTGAATGCTCGGGTCCTTATAGCAACACCATTCCAGGTGTGGCTAAAGATCCACCACCTTTTCACCGAAGCCTAGAGAAACCCCCACTCGGCAAAGTGGCGAAACCTGTCGGGTTTAGCCAGCAGAAAAGAAGAGCAGTCGTGGTAGAGACCACAGAAGAAAACCAGGGAGCAGATAAGACCAGGGGTGCGAGGGCCCTCTTGGAGCATGGCAAGACCCGACCAAGCCCCCCACGTAGCCTGTCTCTCAAAACAGGGCGCAAAACTAGCATGAAGCAAATCTTTCCCATCTCGGGAGGAGGATAGGAGGAACAAAAGAATTCCCGGAGAGCCATTTTCATCTCTGCAGCTGGGATTCTGTGCACAAGGGCAAAGCATTTCTGGCCAGGCAAAGAGAACAGAGAAACGAGCAATCATAATATTTGAAGGACGAAGACGATAAGAAACATACCACCTTTTCTTGCTGGAGCCGAGGAGGAGGGCTGGTCGTAGGGTCGAGCAGGCGCCTTTCCGCTCTTTTTCATCATTCTTGCCAGACTGAATGATCCTTCCATCTGTTTCCTCAGCCTTATTAACTTGTTGTCCTGTCAATCGGGCCTCCACTTGGCCGATTAATTTTTCGGCCTCCACTTGGTCGTTTATTTTTCCGTCAGGCGTTCCGGCCTCCCTATCTCGGGAAGCGGCGTGACTTAACCTACCCGCTTTATGCGTAATTATTATAATATCCTCCCGGCTGCTCTTACCATAGCCTTCCTGTAGTCCTGCTGCCACCTGTCGTCCTGCCTCCGTCCATTAACTCGAATTCTGGAGCTGGTTCCAGATCCTTCCTTAATGCTGTCTCAGTTCGCACGTCTTCTCCGTCCTTTCGACCAGACCTGCCTTGTCCTGTCACCTGCCCAATTTGATCATGCCTTTCTCTTCTGCCGGTTCCCACGGATATGCTGTCCGTCCCTAGCTGTTGTCGATTTTCTCCTCCTCCACTGTGTGCCGCCTGATCCTGACCATTCATCTATATCGTGCCTTCACCACCTTTATCGACGTCAAGCAATAGCTGAAGTCAAGAATTCTCCTCCGGGTGCAGATGAGGCAGACCTTCGTTGTCGATTTCTTTGCCCCGATTTCAGCAGCCCCAATTCGCAAGCCAATCCGCCGGCTTGTTACTTACACGCCTGGTGTGAGTCGGAAGGAGGTAGTCAATTCTGGGTAGGAGCTTCCCAATTTCGTTGACAAGCCAAGCAGTTCTCCAACTTTTGCTGATTTTTTCCACTGGTTGTTGCTGTTGGAGCTTCCTAACCATGTCGATTACCAACTTCGAGTCACCCTCGATTTGGAGTCGCTTGATATTGACCTGTAGAGCAATTTCCAGGCCCCGTTTCAGGGCGTGTAGCTCAGCTTCATTGTTTGAGGCTTCCCCGCAATCCATCGCGAAGGTTCTTAGAGTGTTGCCCTAAGTGTCTCTAAAGACTCCCCCAACGCCAGCCTCTCCTGGGTTGTGTTTTGCAGCTTCGTCGAAATTTAGCTTTATGAATCCCTGTGGGGGGTGTCGGTACTGGTTGCTTTTGGCCACTTCTCTGGTCTGTTCTATTCGTGAAACACCCCTATTTACCATACTCTGGTTGACCTCTAGTCTTTTCAGGATTGCCTCCTCCATTGTCGATGCCTGCCAGTCTTCATCCTTCCAGCTTTCCGTTAGGATTGTTTCCTGAATGTTTCTAGTGGTTTGCTCCTAGATTGCTGCGGGGGTTTGGGTTTCTGCCTTGAAAAATGCCCCGTTTTGAGCTTTCCAGATATTCCAGAGTAGGAACCCGACGGAAAGGAGCCAAGCACGATTGACTACTGGATTCTGGTAAGGATTTCTTGGCCAATTGACTATGGTGCTTAAGATGTTTTGATGGTTTCTGTGATGGCGCTCAAACAATTTGCGGTGGCTTTCCCACAGGGAGATGCTGATGGAGTAGCGGTTCATCAAATGTTCCATGGTTTCCTCTTGGGAGATGCAGAGGGCATAGCGGGATGGGCCTTGGCTTCCTTTCCTCAGAATCTGGTCCCAGGTAAGCGCTCTGCTGTGGAGAATAGTCCAAATGAAAAAAGAGACTTTAGGCCAGTGCTTGGTTTTCTAAAGGTTTTTCCATTGATTTGTTTCCGGTTGATGGATTTGATTGATTTTGTGGTAGTAGGCTTCTGCTATTGAGAAATTTCCTTGAATGCGTTTACCCCACCTAAGAATGACATACCCTGTTTTCTTGTCTATTTTCTGAGATGCCATCTCTATGTAGTATTCTTGCCATCTATCGGTTTCTAATGCTCCTTCCTAGTCCTCTTTTTGTTTCCAATTGCGCCAGTATCCTTCCTCATCTAACTTCTAGAAATTGCCAACAGTTGATGCCCTAGTCTGGGATGAGAAGGCAAGGATGGCGTGTAGGTTGTCTTTTTGTATGAGGCGTTCTCATTGCTACCAAGATTCCTCCCAGAATCTGGCTTTGTCCCCTGCTCGAATTTCCCAAAAACTGTGATCCCTTATTAGGTCTTTGCTGCCTCTCACCAGGTTCCAGATTGCAGAGCCTCTGGTCTCTGTCGTGCTTCTCAATCTTTCTTTGGTTTCCCCTGTTGCGTCGTATTTTCTTTCCCATAGCACCTTCCACAGGCCAGGGCCACCCTGAAGCCACCTCCACCAGAGCTTCGCACCCATGACTTGGTTGAGGATGAAGGGGTCTCAAAGCCCTAAACCGCCATCTTTGGTGAGCCGACTAAGCCCCTCCCAAGATATTAGGGCCCAATTTTTTGTTTTACTGATCCCCTGCCAGAGGAAGTTTTTGAACAGGGAAACCAACTTTTGGCTTGTAGTCTTAGGGATAGCTTGGCACGAGAGCTGGTAGTTAGGGATGGCCTGAAAAACTGCTTTCAAGAGGATTACTCGACTTGGGGCATTCAACGAGCAATGGGTCCAATTCTCCATTTTATTTCAGATTTTTTTTATTAGAAGATCCCAGTTGGCCGATCGGAATTTATGCTCATGAAACATAATTCCCAGGTATTTTGATGGGAAGGTTCCCCTGTTGAAACCTAAAGTGCGTACCAGGAATCTTTGGGCAACCAACGGGGTGTTGAAGAAAAACGCTTCCGATTTATCCTTGTTAATCTCCATTCCAGAGGATTTGTTGAATTGGGATAAGGATTTGATAATTCTTTGGGCCTCCTTTAGAGTGGCTTGACCATATATCATCACATCATCTACGAATTGCTGGTGTGAGACCGAGATGTCATCCCCGCAGATTCAGAGGCCTTTTATCTGCTCCCTGGAGACTTGAGCCTTAACCAATCTACCTAGGCCTTCTGCGGCTAGGATGAAGAGGAACGGAGACAGGGGGTATCCCTGCCTTAGCCCACGGGAGGGAGTGAAGGCTTCAAAGGGGGATCTGTTTAACAAAATTGACATGACTAGAGTGCCAACCATAGACATGATCCAATTTATCCATGTTTGGCCAAATCCATATGCTTTAAGAATGCCTGCCAGATAATTCTAGCTAAGTCGGTCAAACACCTTGGCAGGTCCAGTTTGATGAGCATGCCTGGGGCACAGGAGATTTTTAGGGAGTGGATCACTTCCTGGGCCACTATGATGCCATTGGTGATCTACCGTCCTATGACAAAGCCAGTTTTCTCTGGGGCAATGAGATCCGGCTGAATCGGCTTGAGCTTGTTAACCATGATAGTTGCAAGGATTTTGTAGACAACATTACATAGGGAAATGGGCCTGAAACCCTACGGTTCATCTGAGTAGCCATTCTTTGGGATAAGAATCAGGAAGGTGGCGTTCAAAACCTGGTGCATGCACTTGGAGCACCTGGATTCCTCCACAAGATCTAGCAGATCATTCCCCATGAAGCTCCAAGTCGCCTGATAAAATTCGATGGTGAAGCCGTCGGGGCCCGTGGCCTTATTTTTTGACATTTTGTTGATTGTCTCTTCAAGTTCCTCCTTGGTGATTACCCTAAGAAGGGCCAGGTTTTCATCTCTGGAGACTTTCTTAGGAATATGGTGGCAGATTTTGTCTATGTCCTCATATCGGTTGACATTTGGTTCAGAGAGAATGCTTTTGAAGTGCTCCACCAAGAGTTGTTCTATTTCATCCTGCTGAGTCACTCTATTTCCCTCCTTGTCTTTCAAGGAGAAGATTCTATTGTGTTGGTGATGGTTCAGCATAGCTTTATGGAAGAATTTGGAGTTTTTGTCTCCCTCTTTTAATCATTGAATCCGGGATTTCTGCTTCCACAGGATTTCCTCCTGTTTTCGCCTTTCCTCCAATTGAGTGATTACTCTGCCTTCCTCCTCAGCCAGATCTTGACTTCGTCCATCCGAGATGATTTGCTGCTGGATTCTTTCCAATCTGGACTGGAGTTTGCCTTGCTCCTTCTGGATGTTATTGAATTCTTCCCTGTTCCACTTCTTTATTTTGTTCTTGATTTCTTTGAGTCTTAGCTGAAATGAGTGCATTTTACTGCTACCTTCCTTTCCACTTTTGCTATCCTGCCACCAGCCTCTTACTTTGTCTAGGAAGTCAGGGGCTCGAAGCCAAAAGGACTCGAACCGGAAGGGTCTCTTTTTGTTATGATCATTTAAGGCTATTTCAAGCTTTATTGGCCAGTGGTCTGACCCTATTGAGGCTAGGATAGAGGCTTCATAGAAGATATCCAACCCAATTATGTGCTCAGAGATGAGGAATCTGTCCAGTCTTGAAGCGATCTGTTTGGATCCACCTCTTCTATTATTCCAGGTGAATTTCCCATTTATGGTTGGGATATCAACCACTCTTATTTCTGTCTACACTTCTCTGAATCTTTCCATTTCCAGGTCTTCTCTACTTATTCCACCTCTTTTCTCTTCTCGAGAAGTGATTAAGTTGAAGTCACCTGCTAGGATCCATCTCTGCTCTTGGTGCAAACTTTGAAGCTTAGTCAGCTGATTGAGAAATAGGTCTCTGTTTGCATGGGTGTGGGGACCATAGACAGCCAAGATTACCACCCATTCGCTTTGTCCTATTAGTCTGAATCTCCCTATGAGGATTCTTGGCATTCCTATCCACCAATCTGTGAGGAATTCTGCTGGGTTCTAGAGAATTATTATCCCTCCTACACTTCCTTTGGCATCTATAGTTACTTGTTCATATCTTAGTTTTATTTTATTGAGAATTTCCTCCATTTTCTGGCCTTGGATTCTAGTTTCTTGGAGTAGCATAATCTGAGGTTTGTCTTTTTTGAGTCTTGCTGCCAGATGTCTCTATTTTCCTTTGCTATTTAAGCCTTTGATATTCCACGATGTCAAAATCATTGGTTAACTTGGGATAGGTTATGAAACACCGCTGATAGCGGGACCACTCTCCCTGTATTGACTAACATTTCTCCCATGAGTTGGATGGAGTCCTTAAGGTTTTTCTTCCTCTTTTCCCCCCCCTTTGCTTTGTTCGTTTTGATCTGGTTTGCTTTCCTTTTGAGTCTCTTGGTATTCTTCTAGTGAGGCTTTGCCATTTTCTAGTTTGGTTTTATATTGTTGGAAGGTTTCAGCATACAGCCTCTTTTGTTCTTCCGAAATAAACCTCTCATCCAGGTTCTTCCATTCATTCAACAGTTTTCTCAATACTTCCTCTTCTTGGCTTAGGTCCTCCCTACTGGTCTCCTGTTCTGTCTCCATCTGTTCAGTTTGTTCGTCTAGTTCCTTATCTTTTTCTGGTGGCTCGCTCGGGGCTTTTCTTTTAGCTAGGTTTATCTCACAGTTCTCGCTGCAGTCCGAGCCTTTATCCTCCTAGTTTTCCATGGGTTGATCTTCCTCGTCTTCCTCTACCTGCAGCATTGCAAAGCTGTTTGGATTCACTGTGATGGGTTGTTTTCCTTTCCTATCTTTCTAGGGGGTTTCCTTGTTGGCTTTCCTTTTGCTTCTCACCTCCTGGAATACATCCTGGTCTGGCTCTTTCCTTTTTTGTAGGGGCCCTCTATTTTCTTCTTCCTCCCTGGTTATCAGACATTCCTTTGCCAGGTGGCCATGGGTATGGCACTTGCGACACCTAAATGGGATGTGCTCATAATCTATGTTCTGCTGCCAAACTTCTTCATGATATTTAAGCTCTATTGTGTCAGGGATGGGATTTGCTAGGTTCATGTAGACAAAGATCTTGGCGTACGAGGCGTATCTACCTTTCTTTGTAGTTTCTGCTATTTTCACGAAGCTTCCTATTGAGTTACCTATCCCTTCCAAGATGTCTAGGTCCCATAAGTCTATGAGGAGCCCAAATAGGCGGACCCAGAGAGGCGCAGCCAGAAAGGTTTCTCTGTCAGGGTTGTAGCATTCTTCCCAGAAATGCATGAACAGACCGACATTATAATAGAAATACGGGCCATTTTCGAATACCTTATCTCTATCTTGCAAGTTAAAGAAGATTACCGTAAATAAGCCTTTCGCTCCCAGCTTTAGCTCGATGTGGCCTTGGGGCTGCCATTTTTGCTGAATCCACTTAGTGAGGTCTCTTTCCAACGGCCAGACTCCTACGAACTTACAGATAAGGGCGTGATCCCTCATGTAGCTTCTGTACTTTTCCAGTTTGTTCACTGGGATCACAAATCTGGAATTCTCCACTGTGCATGGCAGGCACTTTCCTCTGCGGCTTGTTTGCTAGGTAGATCCTAGCACCAGGCCCGTGTTCTTTTGTTCCTCTTTCTCCTGGCTACTTTGTCCGTCTCCTGCCATCGTATCCTGGTAGGAGGGGATCTCTCCCCTCCTAACATCTTTTGTCATGCCTTTGTTGCTTTGGCCGCTGTCAGTTTCTGCTGGACTGAGCTGTTGACGGTCTTCCTCCCTTCGTGTTGCCCCAAGGTTTTCACCTCCTTGCTGCCATTAGGGTTTGAGTTGCAGAGCTCATCCTTGTATATTATACACTGTATATATATTTGTTTTTTTAAGTAATCAACATTTTAATACTAATTTTAGTAGTTTTAATTTTTTTTTTTTTTTTTTTTTTTTTTTTTAATGTTTTTTAAAATTTCTTATTTTTACCTATCTAAATTTATAGTTTATTTTAATGTTTTTTTTTTTTCTTTTCCATTTTGGTTTTCTTTTGCCAAATTTTTTTATGGTTTACAAGATATATATATATATATTATATAAATTTTTTTTTTCCATTTTTTTACTATTAGTTGTTTATAATTTAATATTTTTTTTTTAGTTTTTTAATCTCCATCGTTAATTTGTTTGTTTTTTTATGTTTTTGTTGTTTGCTATTTTTTTGATGTTTGATTTTTTGTTTTTTGTTTTTTGTTTTTGTTTTGTTTTTGTTTTTGTTTTTGTTTTTTATTATTTTTTATATTTTTATTTTATGTTTTGTTTTTAGTATATATTTTAATTTATGTTTTGTTATTTTTTTAACATTTTTTTTGTGTTTTTTCATTGTTTTAATTTTTTATTTAATTTTATGTTTTCATTATTTTTTTTGAAATTTTAATGTTTTTTGGGGTCATGATAAAATATTTTACGCCATTATTTTGAAAAGTTGAAATTTTACTCTTGAAGAAAAAAGTGTTATCCTAGCGTCAACACGTATTGTTTTGAGGGTGTTTTTTAAGACAATTTTTGCACAAAAAATTGGTTTTCACTGCCATTTTTAAAACATGTTGAAAATTTACCCTAAAAAAAAAAGGTGTTATTCTAGCATCAACACTTTTTGTTTTTAGCACTGTTTTTGATGTTTTTACGGGGCTTTTTGGCTAGAGTTTCCGTTTTGATTTTATAGTTCCCATTTCAAAGTTTGCATTGTTAAAGACAAAATAACCTAAGAACTATGTCACTATACTTAAAGGAATTGACAATCAATCCAAAAGAGTGATAAACAAAGCCAAACATCAAAATATTATTGACCAAACCAACCATACAAACAACATGAAAGAAGGTGAGAATCCTCTAATGAAAAATCATATTAGTCCCACAGGTAGAGATGGAGCAAGAAAGTAGTAGACATCTGAATTCCCTCGAGAAAGAAACCAAAGCAAGAATTAGGGGAATTTTGAGGTCTAAAATGGGCCTCCTAAGGAAAATAATAAAATAATAGTTATGATTTTTTAAAGAAAAAAAAGGCAAATACATTTTTTAATTGTATTTTTGGCTTATCTCCTTATATGTCTGCTCAAATGTCAAGTATAGACACCCATTAGATGTGGAAATAAAATTCACATCTAACAAGTATTCACTCTGCATACTTCTGAGTAGGCCAGAGACAAAAACTTCATTTTTAACGATAATCATATAAAACATTTACTAATAATTATCCAAAAAGTGTAAAAACTAGTATGATATACTAGGGTTCTAGAGCCATCCTTGTACTGAAAATGGAAAAACATAAAACTAAAATTTAAAAAAGATGGTAGAAAGGACCTCATCTCCAAGACTTATTAGATTTTGATGCCTCCATTGGAATGGGATTATGGTTGCATCCTAGAGAGAACCTAGGGTTGAGGGTGATGCCCAAATGAGCCTTGTTACCACACAATCTAGAAAGGCCCTAAGGAATGGATAACCTAAGGGAAAACTACTAAACTAAGTGAAAATAATAGGACAATGGTCCACTGTCACCTTAGTCAAAGTCCCCATGCTCTTTATGGAATTTAACCTATGTGAGGAATATTGTTAGGAAGGGAATCACTTATAATGAATAGATCAATGATTTATGTATGACATGATTCCACAAAACCCATTCAAGGAGAGACACAATAATGACTCAATGCTTCAAGGGAGCTAAACACTCTCCAAGAAAGGCCTAGGAGGATATCAAGGCTTAGGGTTTGAGCTTTATGTTTATAATAGGTATTCCTAAGATAAAGGCTCCAAGATATGGGATATGACCCCTCAAAAAATGTCAACATGATGTTTTAACACTTCCAAGAGGTTCTTCACTTACTTTGAGAGACCTAGGAAAGACTTGCGCTAGACCTATCATTTTACTAATTATCGTGGGAACAAATACTTCCAAGGTACTCACTAGGTAAAGTAATAGAACGAGATAAGGTTTCTTATGATTTATTCCAATGAATACTATGCTCATACCACCCTCAATAAAGTCCCTTAGTCTAGGATAAACAAGCTAGGGTTTCCCTTCTAGGGCATATGATTTTATAGATGAGGAATTGTGAAAAATCCACTAAAATTGCAGATCCTCTAGGCAAGAATTTAAGGAAGAGTCTTGACCTCACAAAATCCCAAAATTCACCCTCTAAAGGAATTCACTTGATGTCCTAGCTAGCTTAAAAGTCATAGAAAAAAGGGTTGAAATTTTGAGGAGGAGAAAACATGGAGAAGAGAGGAGTTGATCACCAAGTTTCTTGGATGGGTACCTAATATTTTAGGCTATGGAGTCCTAAATGTTTCTAAATTGGAAAAAAGTGTCCTTAAGTAGGCTAAAGGATAATGCCCTAGCAATCAACCTTTAACATTCACCCACTCAAGATTTATGGATTTTTATGGAAGAAAGACATAATTTTATCAACTAGGAACATTCACCATTTTCCATACAATGAGTAGCATATGCAATTGCCAACCAAATAATTTTCCAAAAGTGATTTTAAATAATTAGGGCACAATAGTAGTAACCTAGTTGCAACAATTCCATAATTAGACATTATTTCAAGAAAATATTCAAAAATAAGCACTTAAAAGATGACAATATGATATATCCATCCACAAATCATGAGATAGCTCCAAAGAAGATAAAAAAATTCAGCTCCAAATTTCAAAATGCATCAAAGAATCTCCAATAACATCCAAAAAAAAGGTGTGAGTTATTTTACAAGAGAAGAATCCAAGCGACGATGATGATAACTAACAAATGAGAGTGATTTCTATTTATATTAACCTTACTTGGAAGTCGAATTAGCCTAATTAGCCCCCAAGAAATTAAAATAATGGGCAAGAAACAAGCTTTGGTCACAAGTTGACTAAGTAGCTTTCACAAATTATAAATTAACCATCCAAATGCTAGAAAAATTGATGATGTCATACTAATGTAGGGCCATGTGGAGTCCTCTTTGTGTCAAAATGCCAGAGAGGGCTCTATAAATCTCAAGCAGGGGGATTTTCCCTTTATCTCCATGCAAGTCATCACATGGGGCCTCAAATTGGGTTTGGGGCACAAAAAATAGTCTTATGGTGTTATACGGGAATAGTGCCCACACGGATGCTGCTATTCCCACTAAGATGGGTGGCTGTCTTAGAAACAAACAATCAAAGTCTACTGTTGATTCCTTTTATGAAAATAGATGAGAGGAGAACCAAGAGGGCCAACCTGAGTCTTGCGCTCGATTTCCTCTCCTTCTTGATAGAGTTTTGCCATTCGCTCTTTGTCTTCTCAGCTTCAAAAGGACCTGTAGAATCACAGCAACATACTACTATGCAAGAAACAAGGATCTAAGTTCATAAATAATGCAGGATCAGATGTGCATTAACCATATACAAGCATATATAAACAAGTACACAAGAATATGTAAGGAAACAAGAATAGCTTTATCTAAAGCAAAACTAAATCACCCAACACTGTGAATGTACACCAGAATACCAACAGCACTTCTCTATAAGTTACAAAATTCCAGCCTCTGGATCTCTGTGATGAGGGATCCATATATAGATGATTACAGATAGGTGAGTCATCTTTTGGGATCTTTATTAGTGTCCTCTCTTTGATAGTTCCTACTTCCACTTGGAGAATGATGATCTCTTACTCATCCCTGGTCGAAAATGGATTGGCAAGTGTCAGAGGGGAAGCTTCTGGAAGATTCCATGATCTTCCACCTCACATTTTTGTCTCTGCCATTTGTCCATTCCCGACCATCACACCCTACAGAGGAGAAAAATAGTATGCATCGTACCCTGTACATTGGGAAGGTGATATGCATCGCACCCTCTACATTGAGCTTTTAGTATGGTCCATTTTTGACCATTTATGAGTAGTTTTCAGTGGCAAACTTCTGGGAGATGATGTAATCAGTTGACCTTGTTCCTTTAGGAAGTGAAGCAACACTTTTAGAGACTTAGGAGCCCTCATTTTATGGACATTTGTGATTTGGGTTGAAGTGCCCAAAAATGTCTAAAACATCCACCAAGCCATGATCCAGCACCGACAAAGGAATATAATATTTTCCATCAAAAATGAGGAAGGGCAACGTATAACCCAACATGAAGAAATGGAATAGGCTCTATTCGGGCACTTTAAGGACATCCTTACAAAACCTCAAGTGAATAGAGAAGAGGCTATAGGAAGGATATGCAATGAAATCCCAAGAATGATCACTAGGGACCAGAATTTAGCTCTTATGAGGGCACCAACCCTAGAGGAAGTGGAGGAAATAGTGAAAGGGATGAAAAGAAATAAAGCTCCAGGACCAAACAGATTTATAGTGGAATTTTACCAAGCAGGCTGGCACTTCCTAGGGCAAGACATCCTGGAGGTGGTAGAGGAATCGCACAAACACCAGAAGCTATGGCCTGGCCTAAACTCAACCCTTTTATCTTTTATTCAGGAACTGCTCGAGGTTTTTGACCTATTGCTCTTTGTAATGTAATATATAAGATTATTTCCACTCTAATGGCTAAGAGATTAAAACCAATCCTATCTAGTATTATCTCCCTGAAACAGACTGCGTTTGTGGAAGGGAGACAAATTCTAGATGGCTTGGTGGTATCTCAGGAAGTGGTACATTCTTTGAAACAAGAAAAGGAAATGGGAATGATGATAAAATTGGATCTTTCAAAGGCATATGACCGCCTAAATTAGGATTACCTGAAAACAATTTTAATGGCATTTGGCTTTTCCAATAGATTGGTAAAGTGGATCTATGATATGATTTCCACTCCCAATTTCTCCATTCTTTTGAATGGATCACCAAAATCGACTTTCAATGCCACAAGAGGATTGTGATAGGGGATCCTTTATCCCCATTATTGTTCATCATAGCAGCGGAAGGACTGGGACGATACCTCAAAAAAGAACTTAGGGAGAGAAAAATCAAAGGATTGAGGCCGTGGGGAAGCAACTTACCAATTACTCATCAACAGTTCATTGATGACATTATGCTTTTTTGTGTTGTCTCACTAAGAGAAGTAAAAAGGGTTAAACGAATTCTTGATCTCTTTATGTAAGCATCAGGCACATAAATTAATAAGGATAAATCATGCACATTCCTCCTCAATACGCTAGATGCAGTCAAAGCCCACCTGACCAGAATTCTGGGTTTCCGCTCTGGAGAATTACCTACAAAATACTTGGGAAATCAATTAGCTTTAAATCCTTTAAAGATAGAATATTGGTAGCAAACCATTGAGAAACTCAAGAACTGACTGGCTAATTGGTCTTTCTGATCTTTGAATATAGTGGGAAGATTAGTTCTTCTTAAATCAATTCTTCAAGCAATTCCTATCTACCCTCTCTCGGAAATGGCAGTCCCTAAAGGAGTATGCACAAAAATGACGGATATATTCAGAAAATTCATCTGGGAGGACCAAAGCAACAAAAGAAATGGGCTTTAATATCATGTAAGGGTCTAATAAAAAATAAAGAAGAAGGAGGACTGGGTCTTAGAGACCTGTATACTTTGAACCAATTTCTAGGAGCGAAGCTGTGGTGGAGATGGATGAGGGGTGGAGAGGATCTATGGAAAAAGATATGGACCCAAAAATACAATATGCCCACAACTACTAAAGGTATTCTTAGATTGGAGGAAGTTCCAAGAGGATCCACAATATGGGACCTGACTAATCAAAACAGAGATATTATATGCAAACATGCATTCTAGGAAATAAGGAATGGAAATGCAACTAAATTTTGGGAGGAAGCTTGGCAGCAAAGAGAGAGAATGATAGAGATACAAGGCCTACAAAATACATATCAGAAGGCTACAGCTAAGGGGCTAAATTATGTTAGTGAATATTGGAAGAAAGAAAGGCAAGACGAGACCTGGAGAACCTAGAAGAAACCAGAAGAATGGGATAGTCACATTAATCCTAAACAGAAAGATCTATCTATAAAGGAAATGGAATCAAGAAGAATTGCAATCAGAACAGGTCCGGATATCCTATGATGGGGTAGATCCACAAAGGGAACTTTTACGATTAGAGAAGCCTATCATCTAACCACCCGATAGGAGCAAGATGAAGATACACTCATGTTGAAACAAATATGGCAGAAAAATTGGTGGCCGAAAGTAACCTTGTTCATATGGCTATTAGGAAAAGGACGAATTTTGACTTGGGATCAGATACAGAAGCGAGGATTCCATGGACCTCCTAGATGTAGCCTCTACAAACAGGATGAAGAATTGCAAGAACACCTTTGGAACTCATGCACTGTAGCCCAGCAGCAATGGGAAGAAATCAGGAAACTCTTTGGGAGGACAAACAAGGATCCTCATGACATTAAACAAACTATTTACCAATGGGGGAGAGGTCAATTTTCAAGCCTGGTGGTCAAGAGAGCCTGGAGTCTAGCGATGGGGTTTAACATATGGCTAATATGGAAAGAAAGAAACCAAAGAATATTTCAAGACAAAGACAACCCTCCAGAGATGATTTGGAAGTGAACCCAAAAACTTATAAGGGAAACTATCCTAGTGGAAGCCTGGGCGTAAGAAGATTGGAAAACAACTCTAGAAGAAGGATGGATCCTAACAAGTCTAAAACTGGAACAAGGCATGGTTTATCCTCAAAAGCAAAAAAACCAGAGCACTCATAACCAGAGCTCAACCAAGTTCAAATGTCCTCGTGATGGTTTCATCAAACTAAATTTTGATGGGGCCTTTAAAGGAAACCCGAGGCCAGCAGGGTTCGGAGGCATCTTTAGAGATGATCAAGGTTGGAATAGATAGGTTTATGCTAATCGGGGATGTATAATGAGAAACAACAAAGTTGAATTAATGGCAGTCTATCAAGGCATCAGAATAGCAATCCGAAATGGGTATACTAAGTTGGAAATTGAAGGAGACTCAAACTTAGTAATAGAGATGCTCAGGAAATTGAATAATGGTAAGGATTGGGAAAAAGTAGCAAAGAGTTGGAGGACGGTCGGACTAATTCAGGACCTGGCAGAAATAATGAAACACATTGATTACAAGATCATCAACCATGTTAGAAGGGATGGTAATAAGGCCACAGATTTCTTAGATAACTGGGGTTGTAGTGAACAAGATGGAAAGGTAGATAGTATATGGCCAATTCATTGGGAAAACCCACGATGGGAGACCCTCAATTTAACCATTACCCATGATAATAATGAGTTTATAGATTCAAGATAAAGGTTACAGATGGTCCCCGATCGGGGTGGAAGAGGTGGTGACGTGTGAAAACATGATGAAGGAAGGAAGGTGGAAATGCATGCCACCATTCAACATAATAATTCCACAGGACATCGGGGCGGCTTGCAGGCAAGGTAGAATCTCGAGGTGCGGAGGCGATAGGGAAGTGGAGGAAGAAGTAGGAAGGAACGGTGGCGAAAGGATGATGGGATGTCAGGTAGGTGGCAGAAGATTAATAAGGGTGGTGAAGGACAGAACCAAAGTTAGCATGCTACAAAGGAAGGAGACGAAGGGAGCTCGATGCGATCTGGTGTTCTCTGCAACTTGGCATAGGACGGGGTATGTTTTTGTAAAACCATTCCTTGCTTTCCTTTTAATCTCCAGCAATATTAGGGAAGAGGGAAGAGAGTTAGACGTTGCAGAGGGAAACCGAAGGGAGAGGGATGTGGAATCCTTCCCTGTTACTATTAGTCAGAAGACATAGGGCGGGAGAATGAGAAAGGCTGGGGTAGAATCTAGCAAGGTAGGGAGTCGGGCAGGCCAGGATAAATGCATGCAAGGATTAAGGATAGATAATGATCAGGGGCAGTTGGAGGTGGTAAAACAGGCAGTTTGGGAGGCAGAGAAGACCCCCGAGAACATTTGCCAACTTCATCCCAGGGGAGGAGGGCCAGGGAAGTTCCAGACTACTAAGAAAGAGCAGCAAGGGGAGGGCAAGAATTTGGAAAAGAAAGCTACAGAGCCTGGAAGCGATGAACTCACATGAACACACCTTTCGCTATCAGTCAGGGAAGTCAGGTGGCAGCCAAGAACAAATCAGCTCGCCCAGGTCGAGGAAGAGGGCATAGGGGCAGAGGAAGACCTCACCAATCAGGCAGATAGGAATTAAGGCCCCCCTCTCCAGTATGTTAGATACAAGGCCAAACAACCATGAGACATACGGTGCAAGAGGCTGAAAAAGACTATAAAGAAGGAACTGACGAAGACATCTGCATGCTTATTCAAGAATTAGAAGCAAATATAATGCAGGAAGACTTGGAACCTGAAATGGAAGACTCGGGTAACCTCATTCCTAACCCAGGAAACACCAGGGGATGCCTGACCTTATATAAGCAGGATTTACACGTATATTGGGTGTTGAAGCAATTACTTGCAAAGGCAATGGAGCAGGTTGCAGAGGAATTGGCAGAGCTGGCTTAGGGCATACCCAATATGAGGCGAGAAATGAAAAATCTCCAAATCACTATGCTCATGCAAGATAGTAAGTTGGATGAAATTCAACAACAGCTGAAGAAGCTTGCTCCAGCAACAAGAGACGCAGAAACACCCCCCTGAAATTATGGTAGATTAATCCTTCTAGTTTGATCCAATGGTTTTCCTTATTAGTTCTTTGAGAACAATTTCTCCTTTTCTTGTTAATATTTTTTAATGATGGTATGGAACCAGATTAGTAATTTTGGTAGTGAAGTTTATTTGGCATGGATTTGCAGACTTATTCTTTTTTGCTACTAGATGGCTTATAAAAACTTAAGGTGGCCAACAGATCTGGTTTCCCTTATGGGCAGGTTGAGGCTACCAAACGCTTGTATATGTTTCAGCCTGGTTTTGATATAAATAGAAAAAGAAAGGTCCTACTTTAGCTTACAAAAAAAAAATCCAAGCAGTGAAAAGGAATATCCCAATAGTCAATTTGTTTCCTAGTAGAAAGTCCACCCCATTTTAGCTCCACCTTCACATGAAGGCTAGCAACAAATTCCACCTCCACCAAAAGCCATGTGATAGTTTATCTCTCTATAATAGGCTTTCTTCCTCTAGGAAATCGAATTTACAAACGGAATTTCTGATCATCATTAGTGATTCACTTTACCAGAATACGAGGGGTAAACTAGGGAGTTTAACACAAACCAAATTATTTTGTGGAAATTCTAGGCATGGATCAAATCCCACTTTCCATTGATGTAAAGAGAGGACACCATGGGCATGAACCCAATACAATCCCAAAATCTTCGCAACATCGTCATCTTTAATAAAGTGGAAGGAGAACCATTGATTGTATAAAATGCTAAAAAGAGGAGAGTACTTAAGAATAGGGTACCAATGTTCTTTAACCCAGGACACCATCTAAGAGCCATCCATTCGTAGATAAGACCACTTACCCACCAAATCTCATTGTTGTAATCCTAACACTCGGTCCCAAAAAACAACGGAACCAAAAGCAAGTTTCTCATAATTTGGATCAACCTTAACTTCCTTCTTTTTCCTTGAACAATGGAAAAAAAAAAAATCATGGATTACCACATTCAAGTTCAATAGCTGGTAGATATACCAAAACATTTGAATCCACGTGTATAGCGGCATGTACAAGATATGTCCTAGAGGGCTAGACTCCTGACTTTGAGCAGCCATGACTCTCTGCCTCAATAGTCGCATGTACCAATGCATCGAATAATGGCGCATCACTACTCCATTTACCTTCAATATCAAGCAACATCACACAGATAGATGTAAAGGGTAGTTGTACAAATGACATTGCTAACACTCTACAATCCCACCTATATGTGCACCAAAGTAGAGAGCATTACCAAAAAATACCTTGTGTAGTAGTGTTTGAAAAAACCATGATAAAATATGTAGACAAGGTAAATTAATGCCATTTATCAATTATATACCCCACTCGATCTAGGTGATCACCAACTCAATCCACTAGGACACCCCTTCAAATGCAATAAATTTACCAATCACCATCAACCAATGTACTTCAAAAAATCTCATAAAGAACACAATTGACAAAGATCTTCAATGATGATGCAAACCATTAGTGGATTGTCCCTCATATAATCAATGGCAAACTTGGAAAATAAATATCCCCCAAGACTAATTAATGACCCCAAGAGACTCCTTCGTGATCGAATTAAAAATTCAAATATGTCACCAACTCCACCAACCAAAATGAATGCACTTATGTAGCAGTAAAGATCCTCGGAAATCCCCGAATTGACCAATCCCAAACCAGAGAGAAGAAGGAATATCCACATGAAAAAAGGTTAAAAATAAAGACCACATAAAATAACCATCTAGCGTATCTCGGATAGACCACAAAGAAGACCAACAGGTAGCAGCTAAGATCCTCGAAAATCCCTCAATCGACCAATCCTAAACCAGAGAAGGAGCAGGAAGATTCATGGGAGAAAAGGTTCAAAAGAAAGACTACATAAACAACTAGTTAGTACATCTCAGATAGACCATAATGTAGACCAACAAATAGAGTGGAAAAAAATTTGTTATTAGTGTACCTTGAAAAAAAAAACAGTGGAGATCCTTGATATCATCCAAAATCAGGATAAAACTTGAATCTAGCTTAAATAATTATGCTTAGACATATTACACCCAACAACATCAGCAACTGCACCAATGAAGGCTACATTTAACCCATCTACCTACACACCTGTAGCCAAAATTATTTCCCTTGTGAATTTTGTGACTAATTATTCCACAATCCAATCTTTTATCCTTAGTGTTTGCTTCTCTCAAAAGTTGCCATAGAGATTTTGAAGTGGGCATATTGTCTGCCAACATATATTTTGTAATTTTCCTCCACCATCCTTCAGGTGAATATAATCCATGTTGTCGATGATAGTTAGGTGTTCCAACACAACAATGTGCTAATAACAACAACCAGTGGATAGAGGTACTATTCAAAATAAATGGAATACTAAAAAAACCCATATTAAAAGACAATCGATGGAGACCCCTGAAAAGTGCTCCAACTATGTTACTGTGTATCCACTTTCAGCGAAAGTGCCTCCATCACTCCTCTCACCAAGCACACCTCTGTTGTCGGCTTCCATCACCCTAAATCCCATTAATTGTTGTCAACCTCCATCGCTCTACTTCCTGAAGAACCTATCAATAGCATAAATACAAATGCCTAATCCTTTAACTTAACCTTTTTTACTAGTGTCTGTTATTGAAAATTTTAAAACAAAGTTAAATTTTAAGGAAAAAGATTTATATTGTCTTAAAAAGTTGTCTTAAAAGCCCCCTTCATGCATTAGTTCCAAATACAATGACAAGCAAGTTGTCTCTAATTGTATCAGTAGAGATTGAAGGGACAAAAGAGGAATTGATGTCCAGGAAATCTTGCTAGGAAAAATTGTTGCAGTATTCAGAGTCATCTACCGCCACAAAATGAAGAGCCCAACAAATATTTGTCTTTATATAAGATAATGTGAATGGTAAGTGAAATAGCAGCCTCGGTATAGGTGTGATATAGTAGTAGCCTGCAAGCAGGTAGATTTAGGGTGCATTGTTAGAGTCAATTTTGCAAGTGTTAGATAATAGTGTCTTAAATTGATATGGTTTTCTCTAAATTGTTAATTGTCTTAAATGGGTTTCGTCTTAATTTCCATTGTATTAAGTGATCATTGTCTTAAATATAGAGTTTTGTCATAAAATATTTTTGACTTAAATATAAAGTTATCTTAAATTATTTTTGTCTCAAATTGTTTTTGTCTTAAATATAAAGTTTTGTCTTAAAATACTTTTGTCTCAAACTGTTTTTTCTTAAATTTTATATCTAAGACACTTCGAATGATATTAAATTTTAATATACAATAACTAAAATAAAAAGTGACTTTTTAAGACAAGATTTCTTTTGTCTTAAAAGTTCCCTTCTTGTATAGTGAACAAATATTATCTTTTCATCTTTTACATGCAATATCATATTATTCCTAGTGGATGAGATGATATGGTGATTAATATTTAGTTAAATTAGCACAATAAATACGTAATTTTATGTGTTATTTTTTTTATTATGTTTTAATAGTTAGGTTATAAAGCTAATAATTTTCGAGTGTATAACGTAATTAGTTTTTTTTTCAAGATTATCTTGATATGGAAATCAATCATGATAAACCATGTTCAACTATGGTCCTACGTTGCATTGTGATAAGGATTGTCTCAATATGAAAATCAACCATGCTAAACCATGGTAAACCATGTTTACACTGTCAACCTTAGTCAACTATGGTTATCAATCATATTCTACTAATAATCATATTATTAATTAATTAATATTATTAGTTTTCAATCATATAGTTATCAACCATATTATTCAATTACTGTCAACCATTATTGACCAAAGATATTCATTGAATATTCGGTCTATAATATTCGAATTTCTAATATTAATACACATTTACCGATGTAGTCTCTCATAGATTTGGGTTTCTAATATATTTGGTAAATGTGGTTTCACAATATGAAAATCAACCATGGTCAACCATATTTATTTTAGGGTTTATAATATTTATCTTAAAGTTTATAAAGCTTGGGTTTATAATATTAATTCCTTGGTTTTAATATTATTCATTTGGGTTCATAATATCTTGGGGTTTTAATATTAATCTTGTGGGTTCAATATTCCTAATGGAATAATAATAAAAATCTCTTAGGTTTATTAATCTAAGGGTTCAATAATGGTTGAGCATGATCTAACGTTGCATTGTGACAAATATTGTCTCAATATGGAAATCAACCATGGTCAACCATGTTTGTTTAAGGGATTATAATATTTATCTTAGGGTTTATATACCTTGGGTTTTTATTATTCCCTTGGGTATAGTATAATTTCTTTGGCTTTATAATCCCTTGGGTTTATAATATCAACCATGTTAAACCATGGTCAATCATGGTCAACGATGGTCAATGTTGGTCAACCATAGTCAACCATGTTTAATAAATTCAATCATGGTCAACCATATTCCAACCTCGCATTGTGAAAAAGATTATCTCAATATGAAAATCAACCCTTGGGTTAATATGGTCTGACATTGCATTGTGATAAGGATTGTCTCAATATGAAAATCAATCATGTAAATCATGGTCAACCATCATCCTATGTTGCATTGTGACAAGGATTGTCTCAATATGAAAATCAACCATCATCAATCGTGGTCAACCATGTTTATTTTAGGGTTTATAATATTTATCATAGGGTTTATATACATTGGGTTTATAATCTTCATCCCTTGGGTTTATAATATAAATCCCTTGGGTAAACCATGGTCCAATGTCACTTTGTGACAAATATTTTCTTGATATGAAAATCATTCATGGTCAACCATGGTCACCTATGGGACTACGTTGTATTGTGACAATGATTGTCTTAATATGAAAAGAAACGATGGTCAAGCATGTTTATTTTAGGGTTTATAATATTGATATTAGCGTTTATATACGTTGGGTTTATAATATTAATCTCTTGGGTTTAATACTATTCCCTTGGGTCAATAATCCCTTAGGGTTTTAGTATTAATCGTTTGGGTTTATTCACTGATAGTCAACCATGGTCATTGACAATCAACTGTGGCCAATGATGATCATTGACTATATTCAGTGTTGGTCAACAATGGTCAACGATGGTAAAAAAATGGGTTACAACCATGTTTAAGCATGGTCAATGATGGTACAACATCACATTATTACAAAGATTGTGTCAAAATGAAAATAAACCATGGTCAACCATGTTTATTTTAGTGTTTATAATATTTATCTTAGGGCTTATATACCGTGGGTTTATAATATTAATCCCTTATATTTAATATTATTCACTTGGGTTCATAATCCTTTGGGGTTTTAGTATTAATCTGTTGGATTATTATTCCCTTTAGTTTATAATATTCATCCCTTCAGTTTATTGCTCTAAGAGTTCATATTCCTAAAGTATAATATTATTCATAGGGTTCATAATTTAATAATTAGGTTTATATTATTATAAATTATATTATAAATAATTTTTTTTATAATATAATAAATGTATATATATAATATTATAATGTTGGGTTGTGTTATATTCTTTCCACGACTAGCCTATGTAGTTAACCGGGGGGTTAGAGGGCGCCTAGAGCCCCCCTTAGTTGCGTTGATTATGTAGCAGGGGGTCACAAGGGGGGTGGCAGCGCCCCCTGTCCAGGGGGTTTGAGGGGAGTGGGTAGCCTCCCTCTACAGGGTCCGAGGAAGTGCCCCGAGAAATTTTTTTTTGGACCCTATATTAGGTTGGGCATACCTACCTATGGTTTTCGCAAATGGTTTTGGACGTGATGGTTTTCGGTCCATGGTTTTGGACGCAATGGTTTTCGGTCCATGGTATTGGATGCTTCGACATGTATAAACCTGTATTATAACATTGAAAGGAACATAATGAAAAATCAATCTGGTAGTCCTGGTTTTGGGATCTAAGGGAAAATCTCTTTGTATATATGTTTTACGTGTTATTCTCTCGCATTATTTATTTTCCATGTTTTAGAATTCATATGCAGGTAATTTTTGTATGGGGTTAAAACCTACTTTTGGTATCGGAGTTGTTTTGGCTTCAAGGGGAGGCCTTTGTTGTTGAGGGGTTTCGCTCGAGCCTGTGGTAGACCCTGTTTAGTGGGAGATCTATAGGATCGATTCTAGTGGTGAAAGAGGATAGCGAGCAGTGGAAAGATAGAGATCAAGAAATTTAATGTCTAGAGTTTTGAGTTGTGGAAAATCAAGATGGAGGATTTTTTGGTGGATAAAGGTCAATGGATCGAAGTAGATTTGGGTACTAAACCAACGAGAGTGTACGATGAAGAATGGAAGACATTGGATGAGAAGGCAAAGAGCACAATACGATTGTGTGTCTTAGATTTGATATTGCTGAATGTATTAAGGGAAGCTACGGTGAAGGATTTGTGGGACAAGTTAGGGACTTTGTACCAATATAAGTCTCTGGTGAATAAATTGTTCCTACGGGAAAAGTTGTATAACCTGAGGATGAAAGATGGAGACTCGATGAAAGAACATCTGAACGCATTTAATACTGTGGTAAGTCAGTTATTATCTATTTATATTAAAATTTCAGATGAAGATAAGTGCATCAATTTGTTGTGTTCTCTACCAGATGCATCCTTTCACTTCACTCCCCATAGAGAGTGGTTCTGTGAGTATGAGAAATATGATGGCAGTGATGACTTCTTGGGGGATGACTAGAAGGTTAGAATAATTGGTTGTAGAAAAGTAAAGTTGAAGTTACAACATGGAAGGGTTAGAACACTTTCGGGTGTTCTACATATTCCTGCATTAGTCAAAAATCTTATTTATGTAAGCAAGATGGATGATGCAGGTGTAAAAATAGTGTTCGAGAAAGATACATGCAAGATGGTTCGAGGAGCACTGGTATTGATGCAAGGAGTTTAGATTGGAACTCTATACAAGCTGCAAGGTAGCACTGTTGTTGATGGGTGCAACAATTATGTGGTTCCTGAAAGTGGAGCAGAAAATCTAGTCGTCTCTAGAGTGAAGACCATGATGTGGCATCAAAGGCTTGGACATATTGGAGAGAAGGGCTTTCAAATACTTCATGGTAAAGGTATGGTAGAAGGTATGAGTAATAGCTCTTTGGATTTTCATTTTTTTGAAAATTCTGTATATGGGAAGTAGAATCAGGTGAGTTTCCCCTCTGGTGGTAAGAGGGCAAAACAGATATTAGAGCTTGTGCACAGTGATGTGTTTGGACCTGTGAACGTTCCATCACTGGGTAAGTATGTGTACTATGTATCATTTATAGATGATTTATCAAGGAATACATGGATATATTTCCTTAAGAAGAAATCTGAAGTCTTTGACAGGTTTAAAGAGTTTAAGGCTCTGGTGGAAAACTAGACAAAGAAGAAGATAAAGGTGTTGAGGATAGATAATGGTTGAGAGTTTTGCAGTAAGGAGTTTGAAGAATTCTGTAAGAAGTGTGGTATAGCATGGCAAAAGACTACTCCATAAACACCTGAGCAAAATGGAGTTGCAGAAAGAATGAACAAGACGTTGATGGAAAGGGCAAGAAGCACGCTCAGTGGTGTCGGGTTAGGACAAGAATTCTTGGCAGAGGTGGTGGAGACAACATGTTACCTGGTCAATAGATCACCTTCATCAACGTTGGAGGATAAGACTCCACAAGACATATGGGTTGGCAAGAAACCCTCTCTTTCACATCTGAGGGTATTTGGATGTGATGCATATCTACATGTTCTAAAGGAGAAAAGAACCAAGTTGGATAGTAAATCTGAAAAGTGCATCTTTATTGGATAGAAGGATGGTTTAAAGGGTTATAAGCTTTGGAACCCAATAAAAAGGAAGGTTTTTTACAGCCGAGATGTGGTGTTCAGAGAGGTTAAGAATGTTATTAAACATGAAGTCCAACCAAAGAACCTAAGAAGATAGAGTTTGAGCTAAAGGAGGAAGAATCAGACTCTACAGCAGAAGAGGAAACAGAAGATGAAGAGCCCCAAACTCTTGGTGTGAGAAGATCAGTTCGAGAAAGAAGATAGCCAGAAAGGTATAGTCCATCTGCTTTCTGTTCAAATTTTGCTTTATCTATTACTTATGATGATCCCAAAACTGTGAAGGAAGTAGTAGATTCAGAGGATGGAAAACTCTGGAAAGAGTCCATGGTTGATGAAATGGCATCTTTGCACAAAAATGAGGCTTGGGATTTGGTGGAGTTGTCGAATGGAAGGAAACCCATTGGTAGCAAATGGGTGTTCAAGTAGAAGACAAATGCAGAAGGAAAGGTGGAGAAATACAAAGCTCAGTTGGTAGCAAAAGGTTATTCCCAGGTACTGGGAATTGATTTTGGTGATATTTTTTCTCCTGTTGCCAAGGTATCTTCTATTAGAATACTGTTATTTGTTATTGTTGCTTTTGATTTTGAGGTAGAACAGATGGATGTGAAGACACCATTTCTTCACGAGGATCTGGAAGAGGAGATCTACTTGAAGTAACCTGAAGGCTTTGCAGTGAAGGGTAAGAATGAACCGGTATACAAGTTAAAGAATTCTCTGTATGGGTTAAAACAGTCACCAAGGATGTGGTATTAGAAATTTGATACATTTATACGGGGACTTGGCTTCACCAGAAGCAAAGCAGGTCATTGTGTGTATTTTAAATTAATTGGTGACCATGTTATCTATCTAGCCTTGTATGTGGATGATATGTTGTTGGTTGGAAATGACAAAGATATTATCTAGGATTTGAAGACCCAATTGTCCCCCAAATTTGACATGAAAGATCTTAGTGCTGTAAAATATATTTTGGGCATGGAAATTAAAAGAAATCGGGCAAAGAGGAAGCTCTGGTTAAACTACAGGAAGTATGTTGAGACAATACTATAGAGGTTTAATATGCAAGATAGTAAACTAGTGAAGGTTCCTATTACTGTAGGTGTGAAGTTATCTGTTGAACAGTGTCCTAAGACACAAGAAGAGGAAGATGACATGTTCTGTGTTCCATATGCAAGTGCAGTCGGTATCCTGATGTATGTAATTCTCTGTACTAGACCAGACATTGCAAATGCAATGGGAGTATTGAGTAGGTTTATGTCAAAGCTAGGGAAGGAGCACTGGACAACAGTGAAGCGGGTATTTAGGTGTTTGCGTGGCACTAGTGATTATGGTTTGTGCTACCAAGGAAGACTAGGATTGGACAAAGTTTTGGATATCCGTGGCTTTGGTGATGCAAACTGGGCTGGAGATTTGGATCAGAGAAGATCTACAAGTGGGTATGTGTTTAACCTATTTGAAGGTGCAGTAAGTTGGATGAGTAAGAAACAATCTATAGTGGCACTATCAACTACAAAGGCAAAATACATGGTAGCCACTCATGCAAACAAGGAAGCAGTTTGGTTGCAAAGATTATGTTCAAGTATGGGGTTAGTACAGGGAGCTATAAGGATAGACTGTGACAGCCAAAGTGCAATTTTCTTGGCAAAGAACCCTGCTTACCATTCAAAGACAAAGCACATTGAT
>APFE030574693.1:34883-62053 GCA_000404065.3 Pinus taeda
ATAATATTAGGGTTTATAATATTGAGTTTTTTAATATTACGATTTATAGCATGAATCATAGGTTTCATATATTAATATTAGAGTTTATAATATTAATTCTAGGGTTTACAACCATGGTTTATCATGGTGAACCATGGTCAATCATGGTTTACCATAATCAACCATGTTTCAAATGTCGTAAACCATGGTCAACCATGGTTCAACTCCACATTTTGGCAAAGATTGTCTAATTATGAAAATCAACCATGGTCAACCAGGTCCAGTGTTGCTTTGTGACAAAGATTCCATCGATATGAAAATCAATCATGGTCAAGCATGGCCCTACGTTGCATTGTAATAAGGATCGTATCAATATGAAAATCTACCATGGTCAACCATATTTATTTTAGGGTTTATAAGATTTATCTTAGGGTTTATATACCTTGGGTTTATAATATTAATCCCTTGGGTTTAATATTATTCCCTTGTTTTCATAATCCCTTGGGGTTTTAGTATTAATCCCTTGGGTTAATTCTTCAATAGTAAACCATGGTTAGCTATGGTCAACCATGGTCAACAATGGTCAACCATGGTCAATGATGATCGTTGACCATGGGCAACAGTGATCATTGACCATGGTCATCCATGGTCAAGGATGGTCAACCATGGTCAATGATGGTAAACTATAGTTAGCCATGGTAAAACATGGTCAATGATGGTAAACCATGAGTTAGAACCATATTCAATGATGGTCCAACATCACATTGTTACAAAGATTGGATTTTTTTTCTCATGATGAGTCTTGTTAGGCTTGAAAAGTTGACACAAAAACAACTATCGTGGATCTGATTCCAATGCAAAATCACACAGAATTATAATATAATTATAAAAATAATTATTATTATTAAATTACTACATTACAATTATAATATTCGGGCTTATAGTATTAGGTTTCTTAATAGGAGGGTTTATAACAATAATCATAGGTTTGATATATTAATAATAGAGCTTATAATATTAATCCTCACCAGGCACACATGGATAAACTTACAGGATAGAAATGAATGTCTGTCAAGATAAATAGACCTTCTTTAATACTGAACTTATGGATAAAGTTTCTCACTAGCTCCTTAACCTTGGGAATACCAAGGGTAGGAGAAACTGTTACATGCATGTTAGTACTCTTCACTGGCACCTGAAGACTCTATTGAGGTGAATCTAAAAATAGAAGTGTGATAATAGAAATGATATGATTTCATTCCTTAATGACATCAATCAGAACTGATGAAAAATGTAGGATAACCTTGACAAGATGGAAGTTTGCTTGATCATATGGAGAAGCACATCCAATGTGAAGTCAAGCCTACAACACCCCTGGTACCAACCTAGGAGACCTGACTGCTATGACATTTTTTTATTTCTGAGATGATTACCTACTTCGGATTGGTTATGGTTGTTTTTCTAGACCTTTATCTATATGATGTTTAATGTATTGAAATTACTTTTGTTTTATGTAGAAACTTTGTCATATCACATACATGTGAACAAATCTAGTGAGAGTAAGACTATTATAATTTTGAAAAAGTGTTATCAAAGATATAATGTGCACACCAATAAAATACTTTACAACTTAAAAAAAAAAAAATTAAAAAAAATTAAAAAATAAAATAAAATCCAATTAATATTTTAAACTAATATATAATTAAACAAAACATTTCCTACCATCCAATTCATAAATTAAATATAATAATCAACTATTAGGAAAATATAATAATTTTATCTTCCAAAACTGATACATTCTTTTTTTATACAATTCACAACATGTTAAATATACTTAAAACACAACAAGATATTACATAAATATAGAATGTGAAAATGTTACTTAAATAGATGGTATAAATAAATATATATATATATATATATATAATGTGTGTGTGTGTGTGTGTGTGTGTGGGTGTGTGTGTGTGTGTGTATGGTGGTGTGGCGTGTGTGATATATGGTCAAAGAAAAGCAAGACACCAAATTGGTGTATGAGACCTCCTTGTTTGTGGGACAAGGGACCCACCTCTCCTCAGTGATTTTGATAAATCTATGTAGGCATACATACTCTACCCCATTGGTGTATGAGACCCCCTTGTTTGTGAGACAAGGGAACCACCTCTCCTCAGCGATTTTGCTAAGTCTATGTAACCATACATACTCTACCCCTTTGTTTTTTTTTAACCTATGGCCTTTTAAAAGGAAACACATGTTCTTAACTATTAAGTCTACTTAACTTATATATTATATATAATATTTTTAATTTAATGAAAATAATATAGATTTTAAGAAAAACTATTCACTTTTTATGATATATTAATATTTTATAATTTTATAAACAAATGTTAATTGAAATATTAAAAATTAAATAATTATATAGTAAAAAATTATATATATTTTTAGAATATAAATAAAATAGAAATATAATAGTTAATTGAATTTTTTTCTAAAAAGCAAAAAATAAGTGATCATTATCGCTAATATTTGCCAGCATTCCATTGACTAAAATGTTTAAACTTATATTGAATTTCAACCTCAAAAAAATCTTACTTTTTCATTAATCATTAAAAAAAACCCTTTTTACAATAATCATTTTGAGATTGCATTCAGTAACAGTAAAATTTTTAATTTTTATTACATTCTCAGATTCCATTCACCTAACTAAAATATTTAAGTTATATTAAATAATTGTTATAAAGATTTTAACCCTTAATGATATATTAAGGTTACATTGCATTAATTACTTAATATTATTCCAAATAAGGATGGTGTCCACAAATCATAATAATGAGGTTTTATGACATCAATGGCGGCAGTTCTGGAAAGTCCTCAGGCTATCCATCTTCGACTTCGTAGAACGTTTGTTGTGTAATGGTAGCTGGTGTCCTCGAGGGAAGAACACACCATCTTCCACGGTCTCATATTCAATGTTGCAACCTAGTGTGGACGTGGTGACTGTAATTATTTTTTAGGCGTTCTTCCATTAGTGTCAAGTCTATTTATGAATCGCTGTAATGATTTAGAAAAGAAAATTGCTCTCCCGGTGATCCGACCCCCTTAAATTTCTACTGTGCCCATTTGTCGTTTCCTCATAATCTCGGTATTGATTTTCTGTGGCAGATGTGCCCTTCGAAATCATAAATTATAATGGTTACATGATGAGCAGGGAATCTAATTGTTTCTATATATACTGAAGCCAAGGGGCTAGTGCCATATCTGTTTGTTACCAGCAGGGGAGATCGTCAGCGGTGGAGTTACAGTAAACGAATATCCAGAATGGGTAGATCTCCTTGCTGCTCAAATGAAGGGTTCAACCGCGGGGCCTGGACCAAGAAGGAGGATATGATTCTGGGGCTAGTGCCATATCTGTTTGTTACCAGCAGGGGAGATCGTCAGCGGTGGAGTTACAGTAAACGAATATCCAGAATGGGTAGATCTCCTTGCTGCTCAAATGAAGGGTTCAACCGCGGGGCCTGGACCAAGAAGGAGGATATGATTCTGTCTGATTACATTCGAATTCACGGCGATGGTGGATGGAGAAATCTCCCCCAAAAAGCAGGTAAATTTGACTATATCTCTTATTATTTATCAAGCGAATTTAAAGTGAATGTCTTACTCTTTAAGTTCTCATTAGGGTTAAGGCATGTAAACCATAATAAATATTGAACAGAAATTGGTTTTACAGGTCTTATGAGGTGTGCAAAGAGTTGTAGAATACGGTGGTTGAACTATCTTCGTCCCGGCATTAAACGTGGAAACATTTCCCACGATGAAGAGGAACTCATTTTTCGGATGCACCGTCTTCTCGGCAATCGGTATGTCCACAATGATCGAACATCATTTATTTACTCACCACTACTTATTGATTCGTTCTGTCGGGGTCTCCAAAGTTTCGAATTAGTAGTAGCAGAGTGAGAGATTCATGCAATAAGTACAACACAAGTCTCTATATATATGTATGCGTGCAGGTGGTCGCTGATAGCAGGCCGACTGCCTGGTCGAACAGACAATGAAATAAAGAACTACTGGAACACCCATCTACGCAAGAAGCTGCTGTCAATGAACGAATCTCAACCCAATTCAAGTACTCAAAATCTCAAGACGGGATCAGAATCTCAAACTCTCCTACAAAATCATGTGTTCAAAACCCCTCCCTTCAAAGTAACAACGGCGATGAAACAAGATGAAATGGCACGTCCAAATGGTTGCAATAATCGTAGTTCAGATGAAGCTTTCAAATTATGTAAGGTTGCAGAAAATAAGAATTTCTCCAAGTCGCCCTGCGACATACTTGTGAATGATTCCATCACAGAGGACGTTATTCTCGTTCAAACAGAAATGGAAAGCTTTACCTGTTCTAGCTGGTCGGAGCAGCCGTCCCCATATTCCGATCGATTTGTAGAAGATGCAGCTAATTTAACCGACAGTTTGTCATATTTAAAGGAACTATCGACTACCCACTGGAATCTAAATTTTTCTCCATCCGATTGTTCATTGGACTTTGGTTTAGAAGAGTTCTACATGGGACCGGCTACAATAGCCGAGGAGATGATTGAGTTTGAAGATATATCTTCTGAACAAAGCAATCTGGAGCCAATTAATAGTTTTACAGTGGCTGGTTATCAACGAGAGGACGAATTGCACGATAGCAGTACACAACACAAAGAAAAAGTTGAACACTCCTGAGGAGTGATGCTATCAATGTGAAAGTTTATTAAATGAGTATAAATTTTAATGTAATGCTCAATTTTTGCAAAAATATTTAGAAGGGAGATATGTTCCATAGACTTGTTCTAATTTAAAAGTGGGTTCCATAGACTTGTTACAATGGAGATATGTAATTAATGCTGCACTTTGCACAATTGATTTAGTGAACTCAGGCTAACACAAAATAATGTTGTTTATTTGAAAGTTTATTAAAATTTCTAAATTTACTGTAATAGTATTTATAAATTTTAATGTAATAATGCATTTGAGGAATTTTTTTTAATAAGGTTTTTTAAATTTATATAGTTAAATAGATCTAATTCAAGGAATCTCATTGTTCAAATTAAATAAACTCTCTTTATTTTAATTTAGAAGTTGTTTTGGATTTCACTGACGTTAAGTTATTTTATCTTATTTATAAAAAAAAATATAAAATAGTGTTTTAGAGAATTTGTTATTTAAGTAAAATAGAAGGATTAATGTGTTCTCTGTGGGAAGAAAACCAAACAAAATTTAAAAAGTATTTTAACAAAAAATTAATAAAAGTTTTAAATATTTTGTTATATTAAAAATTTAAAATATTAAGTATCTTGTAGTAAATCAATGATATTAATGATAATTTAAATTTTTATTTAATCAAAATTTTTATTTTATTGAGTAAATATCATTTTATTTTGCCTTAGTTTAACTGGCTGGAGGAATTGCCCAAAAAGTTATGGAAATTCCAGTTATATTTAAAGAAAATCCAGCAAGGATTTTTGTAAATCCAAGTTATGGTTGTTAAAATTTAAATTTTTAGGTGTCTTAGACATTTCTGATGGTGCTGAATCCATTTCCACCATAAAAACACAATTCAAACAGTGTCTACAAGATCTTTTGAAAGTTTTTACCTGGATTCCAGCCACTTTTAGCAGTCTGGGCTAAGTTTCCACCATAAAAACACAATTCAAACAGTGTCTACAAGATCTTTTGAAAGTTTTTACCTGGATTCCAGCCACTTTTAGCAGTCTGGGCAATTCCTTAGCCTCGATGACTCCTTTTATTTATAAAAAATATATATACATATAAAAAACAATAAATAAATAATTTACCAATATTTACATACGAACTGCCATGGCTGCACAAACAGATAGATGTGAAGACGTATTCTAACAAAAGCAAACTGCAGCACGTTAACAGTTTTACAGTCTGATAAAAGAACTCCTTTGGTAACCCGCGGAAATATATTCACATAGTCAATCAGTTAAAAAGTTAAAAAATGAAGTGAAGGGCACAAAAACTGAGCTTGTAGTGTTCGGAATCCTGAGTTAAAATTATAAGGAAATGTAACGGCACTGTTGCTCTATCTATTAATTTACGAATTAATTTAACTTATTTTTGTTCGGGAATTTTTCTCTTAGAACTTAAAACTAGAGTGTGAATTTGTGTGAGAAATTATAAATTTATATTATTTGAAATGAATTTTGAAATATATACATATATTTAATTATTTGAAAATACATAAATCATTCCAATTTTGAAATAATTTAAACTTACAATTTAAAAGAATCTCAGAAAGTGAGAGTGCTGTTTGCATACGTTGTACATTGAAGAAAAGCTAAGCTGCACACATTGTACTTGATGATAAGGTGATGGGATACGTTGTACATTGAAGAAAAGCTAAGCTGCACACATTGTACTTGATGATAAGGTGATGGGATTTCTGCTGTAACGTCAACGTAGAAATATGGAACTTCCGGAGTAACGTCCACGTGAGGTGATAGTCTTCTATTTTGGCTTTTGTAAGAAAATCCGTGACAGATGTGCCCTTCGAAATCATAACCTAGAATTGTCACACCGTCATTATTTGCCAAACAATGGAGCCCGGGAATCTAATTGTTTTTATATATACTCAAGCCCAGGGGCAAGTGCCGTATCTGTTTGTTTCTTTAATTCGCATGCATTGTAGATAAGCCGACGGGACTTTCATTTAATATTCGTGCGTAGCTGATTCGTTTGTGATGGGGTTTTTACAGAGGTATTGATTTAACGAAAGCTGTAAATTGATGGAAGAATATGAAAGGACGAATCGGACAAGACTGAACCTAAACATTAAAATACTTTGACAGGAATGGAATCACAAGTTTATCTGAAAACTATTGATACCCAAAATCCAATGATTCACCTTGCACAAGTTTAATGTTATGTGACATTGGAGTTTGACACGTGGGATCAAAAGGTCGGTAGCAGGTAGCAATTAGAATGAGTAAGTAATTAATAATATTTAATAATGTTACAATAAAAATTCAAAAATGTTGGTTTTTTCTATCAGTCTAAATAAACTCTACAACATCGTATTAATGATAATATTATTTATTTATACATGTTTAATCTAGGTACGAGATAATTGTATCTCGGTAACTTATTAACTGTAAAAACAGAATGTAAAACTAATTACATATTATATAATAACAATCTCAAAGGATTACTTAACATTCCCTCCTTAATCCGAAGGCCGAAGGGATATCTCAGATGCCAAGTAACATTTTGAACTTTTCAAAATTTTCACGTTCCAATGACATTGTAAATATGTCTTCGATCTGCTCTGAAGTAGGACAATGTGTCAGATGCATAACTTTGGCCTCTACATAATGTCGAATCAAGTGATATTTGGTGTTAATATGCTTGCTTCAATCATGAAACTCGGGATTCTTGGCCAACTGAATTGTAAAAGAGTTGTCGATGAGTAGTGGAGTTGAAGCATTTTGTTTCTCCTGCAAGTCTTCAAGTATCTTGTGAAGCCAAGTGATTTATTTTGTAGCTTGAACTGCTGCAACATAAACAACTTCGGTGGTAAAATCAGCAGGAACAGGTTGCTTGTGTATTCTCCAACTAATGGTTGCTAATCCAAGACTCATCAAATAACCAGAAGTAGAGACTTCATTCTCCTTATCTCCATCAAAATATGAATCTGAATAACCTATGAGATGGAAATATGCACTCCTTTCAAATGCTTGAGCACTCGCTTTGCTGCATTCCAATGACCTTCACATGTCTTATGCATAAACCTCGAATGTATCCCTACAATGAAAGCTATGTCAAGTCAAGTGGTAGTTAGAAAATTCAAACTTCCAACAAGTTGTATGTACTTTGTTGGATATTCAAACATACTCCCTTCAGTGGAAGTAAGCTTCAAATTCTGCTCCATAAGAGTACTGATAGGATTACAATCCTGCATCTCAAATCTGTCCAATAGTTGTCCAATATATTTTTTCTAGGAAATGAAAATATATTTGGGTTTTTTATCAACTTCAATCCCTAAATAAAAATGTAATAAACCCAAATCTGTCATGTCAAAAACTTTCAATAATTCTCTTTTAATTGACGCTATATAGTCATCATTGTTTCTTGTGATCATCAAATCATCTACATACACAACTAAATATACAACTGACTTTCTAATTTTCTTAACAAAAAGAGTTGCATCATCAAGATCAAACAACTTATAATTCAACACGAGAAGGTGTTCAGTTAATTTTTCATACCATGCATGAGATGCTTGTTTAAGTCCATACAAAGTCTTCACTAACTTACATACCTTTTTCTCTTTGTCTTTGATAGAAAAACCTTCTTGATGAAACATATAAACATCCTCCTTTAAATCACCATTCAAAAAAGTTGTTTTAACATCCATATAGTGTATCTTCCAGCTATTTTGAGGCGCAAGAGAAAACAAAGTTCTAATTGTGCCTCATTTTGTTGTAGGAGAAAATGTCTGTGTGTAGTCAACGCCTTCCTTCTGAGCATAGCCTTTTGCTACAAGCCTTGCCTTCTATTTATCAAGTGAACCATCTACTTTGTATTTGATCTTATACACCCATTTTCAACCAATGGGTTTGACACCTACAAGAGAATCTGCTAACCTCCAAGTTCCATTCTTAATAAGTGCATCATATTCCTTTTGCATTGCGTCCTTCCATTCATCACAATTAGCTACTTCTTCAAAACAACTAGGTTCACTAATTGTACAATGATTAAATTCACAGTTATGGGAAACATTACTTGAATCACCTTTAGAAAACATTCCTATTTCAAAATCATCATATTTTCTTAGAACTTTTTGAGCACGTGTAGATCTTCGTAAAGGTTGTTGAAGTGGTTGTGATTGTTGTTCATCTTGAAGAACAGGTTCTTCAGGAACACTTTTTGACCCTGCAAAAACAACACTATCCTCCAAATTTCCTTCAGTAGTAACATCGTCATCATTCTCAAGAGTCAAACATGGCAAAACCACAGACTGATCCAGAATGGGAACACCCCCTTCTATATGTGGAACATCATTATCAGATTCAAAATAGAACTTTTTAAAGGCAAATTTCTCCAAATGAGCCAGTTTCCTATCGACAGTGGAATTATTTTTATCTGATTCACAAAAAATAACATCTATGGAAAGAATAAACTTCTTCTTCTCCTCATCATACAACCTGTAAGCTTTGGAAGTAGCAGAATATCCCAAGAAAATACATTTACGACTCCTAGCACCCAACTTGTTGCACTGAAGTTTAGGAATTAATCCATAGCATAAAGAACCGAAGACTCTAAAATGTTGAACAACAGGAAGACTATTATACCACATTTCATAACGAGATTTATTATTGATGACAAAAGAAGGAAAACAATTGCGAATATAAGTTCTCCCAAAAACATCAACTTAACATTCTTAAAGCACATCATAGATCTAACCATATTAAGAAAAGTTCTATTCATACGTTCTGCAACACCATTCTATTGTGGATTATAAGGTATGGTAGTATGATGTTTGATTCCATTGTCCTTCAAATATTGTTCAAAAACATGAGAAGTATACTTGCCACCATTCTGAGTTTTCAGAATGCCTATATTCTATTGAGTTTCATTTTTAATCATAAAATGAAATTTTTTAAAAACTTCAAACACTTGTGACTTATTCTTCAACAAATACACCCAACACATTCTTGAGTAATCTTCAATAAATGTGAGGACATATTTATTTCCATTGGAAGTTGCAATAAGCATAGGTCCATATAAATTTGAATGTATAAGACCTAATTTTCGTGAAGCTCTAAAAGAACTATGAAAATGTTGTTTACAATGTTTTTCCAAAATACAAGCATCACAAGGTGTAATCTTTCTTGACACTACTAGAAGACCTTTAATACCTTGCTTTTTTCATAATTCTAATGCTTCCATAATTGATGTGACCAAATCAAGCATGCCACAACAAGCTAGAAGACATGATGTCACTTTGTTGTGCCAAAAAAGTATAACTTTCACAAGAATTAGTAGATGAAGTACCATTTAACTTTAAAAGCGTACCTTCTTCCACACCAGTCATAATAAATTTATGATCAAATGCTCTTCTTATCTCGACGATTCCATCAAATATATGAATAGAATGCCCCTACTTCCGAATATGGATAAGGGACATCAAATTTCACTGAAACTATGGAATATAAATCTGTAAATCCTGTAGAACATAATCTGCAAGATTCAATATCTTCAAATGATTAAACCCAATGCCAGATGGATTAATTTGAGACTTGTTAGTAAAGTAAATAACACCATCAATATCATCACTGAATGTTTCAAAAAAATCTTGCCTAAATGTCATATGACAAGTGGCTCTTGAATCATAAGTATAACTATCTCACCATGAAGAAAATGTAGTGTTGAAAACATCATTAATATTAAAATTACACTGAGCAATGATGTAATGTGCAAATTCTAATGATTTTCCCTTATCTGGTGGTTGTTGATCTTTCTTTTCATTCAAATGCTCTCTCCTTTCACTCACTTTATCCCAAGATATTTTATAGTTAGTATCATTATGACCAATTTTGCCACATCTAAAACATTTGATAGTTGGTCTATCATTAAAATTCCTTTGTTGTCTGTCATTTTTTTGTCTGTCTCCCTGATTATTTTTGCCCCCCTTACCTCCATAATTTCTCCTACCATGACCTCTACTACTTGTATCATGTCTAGAAGTTTCAACATGATACTTTTGATCCTTCTGTGCAAGGTACAAAGTTTCTACATCAGAGTTAGGTGGAACCTCTTTCTTCCCAAAGGTTTTTCTCTCTTAGCCATTTTTCTTACTTGTTTATCAAATGTAGTCTTTTAACTGCCCACTAGCTTGGAGAGATTCCAAATAGTTTGAATAGACATGGTGAAGGACTTTAATAAAAGTTGTAAGTGGTAAATCTACTTTAATTCCAGTGGCTTCTATACCATGAAAAATGGCTCTTATTTCAGAGGCACTCTTCAAATGATCATTATCCTTCATTTCCAAATTAAACAACTTTAACAATAACTGAATAATTTCGAGTTCTGAATGTGAATCATATAATTATTTCAACTTGTTTAATGTTTCGAATGTTGTACCACAAGAAACGATATATCGACTTCCCTCTTTTGTCACCGATGCAATTATTAATGGATATTCCTTGTTGTCTTTTGTCTCCCAAATTGCACATTGCTTCTCCTTATCAGGAAACTCTGATGCAATTTCTTTTCCATCACTATCCTTTTTGCCTTGACAAACTTCGCACAAATCGTTAAAAACAGGGAACTTTTTAAGATTTCTAAATCACTCTTGATAATTGTCCTTTCCATTAAGAACAACTCCAACTATGAAAACTATTAAAGTCATAATTGTTATGTAACCAAATATTTTTCAAATCCTTTCAAATTCGAAATATATGCCGTAGTTACAAATAATTTGAACTTACAATTTTAAAAATTTCCCCAAAAAGATCCCAGAAAATAGCCAAAACATTGAATACATTGTACTCTTGTTGACTTAGAGAGGATGGAATATAAAATAAACATTCGGACCTAAAATATATAAAGGGTATCGAAATAACAAATATACCATAAAATAATATATACTACAAATCCACTTACTGATAAACATTTGAGAAGATTAATGTCCTTGAGATTGCAATTTAACCATAAGCACCGTCATGGCTGGTACGCAACTAAACAATGACTAACAACCAATGAAGGGAATCTTTGAATGTTTTTGACAAGGCATTGAAAACCAGATTAATTAATAGTATTGATTTATTATTTATTTTATTGTTTTCACACAATATATTTAATTAATATGTTTTGAGTTTTATAATATTAAAATGTTAAGTGAATGAAAATATATTATATTTATTTTTATGTAAAGAAATTTACATGTCAACATAAATGTATATTGTAGTATTAATCTTTAACAAGGTTTTATAGGTATTTTAATATCAAATATTTAGAGATTTCTAAGATATTATTATGTTTGAATTATTTAAAGGGTTGAAAATAATTAATAATTATAAAAATAATAAAAGTAATAGCAAAAATAATAAGTAAATTATGATTGGTCTACGTTTCGAACCAGTTAATGTGGTTTATTCTCAAGACAAGGTGAGAAATCGAACCAGCTAATGTGGTTCATTCTCAGGACAAGGTGAGAAATCAGTAGATCTGAGGGAATAAATAGCAAGGATGCATCGCTGCTTAGAGTTAGTTGTTAAAAATTAGCCGTTGGGTAATTTGTTAAATTATTTAATAATTTAGATGTTATGTAATAAATAAATATTATGTTTCGATATTATAAATTGATACTATTAAATTTAGTTGGCCCATAGGGCTTTGGATTGATAGTGAATGGGTGCACTGTTAAGGCACTTCCTACGATAGGTCACTGGTTCAAATCTCCTGTGGGTGCTTACCTACCAAGAAAAAAGATAATATTAAATTTAGTTGTTGTGCGATAAATAAATATTAAATCTCGATATTATTAATGGAATAATACTTATAATATTATATTAAATATTGTAATAATATTGTTAGTTATGATTTGACCCATAATATTAGAAACTAGTTGTTATGAAGAAATCATAAGTTAAATCATCTATAACTAATTGATAAAATAATGTAATTAGTTATAGATGATGAATGACATTAGCTGGTTCAAAATGTCGACTAAATCCTAACGATGTGATTAATCCGAAAGACTAATATCAACATTCTGGATTACAAAAGCCTTAGATCTAACAAGTAAATTATATTATAATTGAATTAGCATTAAATGTAAAATGGTTAACTTTTCAATATTTATTAATTGACGTAAACTAATGATGGTAGTAAACTAATGATCTTTTATGATGTGATTGGAAATTCAAATATGAAAAAATAGCAATGTATTAATTTGGGAGGATGATTTAAGATACTTTTACAATACATTTTAATATGGTATAAGAAGAAAAAATGTGAAGATTGAATTAACACGAATTTCTTTATTATAATTATTAATGTAAAATTGTAAATAACATATTTTTTTTAGTAAAATTGTAGATAAAATATTGTTCTTATGTAAGATTATTTTTTAAATGTGTATTTTTTTTATTATAAAAGTAATTATATCTTTTGTTCTAATCCATTTAGTGTATAATTTATAAAATAATATTAAAAGTAAGTTTCTTAAGTTGATAAAATTAGTAAACATGTATTAGAGTTTTCACTTCCAACCTAAAAAAATTGAAATGGGAAAAACACACTTGAATTCTAGAGCATGTGACCATGCTTGACAATGCACACATTACAGAGCATGTAGACATTTTAGGAACATGTGTGTTCTTTTTTTCACTCCATTCACAAGGTATGTGTAACTAGAATGTGCTAAATAATTCTTGTTATTTAAAGGAATTTAAATATATATCTAAAAATATTTTTAAAAATTAAGAACCCAAAAAATCATCTCCTAGTTTTTCTATCAACATTAGTTTGGCTTAATTAAAGGATATCTAATTTGCAAAAATGTAATAGAAAAAAACGCTACGAAAATGTTGATTTTCAATCAATGATATCTCCACTCTTTGGAGGCCATGTTGGTTTATTTTATTTTAACTTTGAATTTTTATGTTGGTTTTTTTTAATAAATTTTATTCTATTTTTCAATAAGTATTTTTAGGAAAGGAATTAGATCTTGAGTTGTATTTTCCAATTTTTACACAACTTTTCAAAATTAACCTAAATGTTTTTGGCTTGTGCTTATAAAAGAGTTATTACACCTTTACATATAATATAGTGTAGACCTAAAGAAAATAATAGAGAAAATAGAGATAAACCCTAAGAAACAACTCTTAGATAATACAAATTATCGAACTATGTTCACGTGTCTTTTCTAAGGGTAACCTCCAAGAGAAATGATTTAAATATAATAGAATTTTTTGCCAAAATATTATATATCCTTCTACTTAATATAGTTATACATTGTTTCTAAGGGTAACCTCCAAGAGTAATGCTTTAAATACAATAACAATTCTTGCCAAAATATTATATATCCTTCTGCTTAATATAGTTATACATCGAGAGTCTTAACTACATATTGACTTACTTATAATGAGAACCTACTAAATAATTTGAGTCATATTAATAACAAGGGTATTTTTTACAATGAGTGACTATTAACCATAGTATTCAGTTCCTTAACTAGTGATTAGACCTGTCCACCTAATAAGTTGGGTTTCAAACTGGAATCATTCAAATTGCGACTAGTTAGATTCCAATGAACTGGTTTTTAAAAAGCACATGAAATAAATAATTTTTAATGAAAAACTATTTTTGAGATTTAAAATCATGATTACAAATTGATAGAGACAAAATATGAAAAGTTTGCTCATATATATACCATGTCATGGTGAATATATCAAAATATCACCAAGTGAAATACATATCAATAACAAAATATATAATCAATGAGGCTCTAAATGGCCTCTAGAGTCCCAAAAAATTCCTACAAGCTATGGGGCCACTGGCCTACTACAAGTCTACATACTAGTGATCAAAATTATCACTTGAAACTTCTCATCATGATCAAAATCAGTTGGTTGAGTCAGGACTCTCAAATTTTGCAGTTGCTTGAGTCACAAACTTCTCAATTGGTTGAGTGACTTGAGTCTCAAACTTTTGAAGGTATTCTACCCTAATATTCCCTATTACTTCATTTGGTGCTCTACAACTTTACATGGCCTCCTATCCCAAACAAGTGTTGTTGGAACCTGTTAATACCCCACCCTTAGATAGAATTTTGGTAATATTTGCAGATCATTTTTTCATCAATCATGCAACAATGAGCCCATGTAGTATCCTTGGATTTTAGAGGCATGGTGGCTACTTCTCAACCCAAACTCTTTGTTGTTCCAATACTCCAAAAAAGAATCAACATTCTCTAAGCTCAGAAAAACTTTAAATGAGGTGTATGAGGCAAATCCGAGGGGACACCTCCTTTTAAAGGGCTTGGAGGGGTTGTTTTTTGAGGGAAACAACCCCTAGTTTCCCTCAAAACCACTTGAAAAATTGTCAAACACCCTTCTGCGGCATCTGCGATTGGCCTGGAAATAAAACAATTGGTTTATGATGGAACCGACTAGTTTATGGGAAAACTGGTTGGTTCTATCATAAACTAACCAATTTATGGTCGGTTAATGAATCGACTGGTTTATGCTTGAAACCAGTTGGTTTTGAATGCTATTCTATTAACTTATTCAATGGGACTTATTTTGTTAAGGTAACCTCATATGTTAATAAAGTATGTATATAAATGTGTTTGGATAGGACCATAACAAGCGAATTAATTTTGAAGGGTACCCATGATGTTAGTGCCTTCACAAGTTGTTAATCATTAGATATGGGTCCCAAGGCCTTGATTTGGTTGAAGGGAAGCATATGAGTTAGTTGAAGTAAGTCCCTTTCCCCAAGCCCATGCACTCATTGGACCCTACTTGTTTTTGCATCCCCATCCACCCCTAGGACACCAATGCCCTCTTCCATTGTGAATGTGACTTTACCCAGAGAATCACATTTTAGTGTAATTGACAAGTAAATTTTTATATCATTGTAATTAGTAGGGAATTTTGTTTAATTTGAAGACAATTTTTGTCTTGGAATATATTTTTTGTCTTGTACTGTATTTGGAGAGAAATTTTTGCCTGGTTGTCTAAATATAATGCAATTGTTAGCATTTATATAATTGGAGGGAAATTTTTGTTTTATTGTATAATTGGAAGACATTTCTTGTTTTTTTTTCTGTAATTAGAAGGTGAACTTTGTCTTGCTATGTAACTAGAATGAAACTTTGATATTTCTAGTTTTTGTGTGTAATTGGGAGACAATTTTTTTCTTGTTTTGTAATTGGAAAACAATTTTTTTCTTGTTGTGTAATTGTAAATATTTTTTTTATTAACAATTTTTTTTTTTGTAATTGAAAAAAAAAATCTTTATTCTTTTAATATAATTGGAAGTTAATTTCTATTTTATTATATAGTTGAAAGACAATTTTTAGAAAACATTTTATATTTTGGTATAATTAATTTTATTTTATATTTATTGTATAATTATATAAGAAATTTTAGAAACTTTCTGTAGTAAAGGAATTTCCTTTAAAGATGATGAGCCTTTGTAATTAAGTTAGCAAAGTCTTCCCAAAAGAAAGGTATCCCATTAAAAAGGTCATTAAAAGAAGAGGAAGCCATAAAATATAGAGTATAACAAAACATGTATTTTTTATGGAGACCAATCCAATTCTAAAACAATATATGCAACTATTGTGTTTCCTCGGTAACTACAAGAACCCTATAATATTTGTGTAGGTATCAATCCAATATAGAAGTATAGTCAACATTTAATTACTATTTCATGTTTTCTCCATCACTCCAAGAAACTTATAATATTTGTGTGGATATAAATCCATTGCAGATCTATAGTCAACCTTTAATTACTGTTTTATGTAAACAATTTGGAGATAACCACCAACAATAATGGACAACCTCCCAGTGATTGGGCCGTATTAAACTTCCACTATAGATATTTTTTGTTTCTTCGGAATAGTGGTATTGATTTTCAGTCCTTTTTCTAAGGAGGTCCATGAGAGGTGATAGTCTTCCATTTTGGATTTTGTAAAAAAAATTATCTTTTCTTTGGGAAGAATATCTATGACATGTTGGTTTAATTTAATTCGCATATGTTGTAGTTTAGCCCGTGCGAATTCTAATGTATTATTCGTGCTTAGCTGATTTGTCCATTTGTGATGGATTTTTTATATATGTGTTGATGTAAGTGATGGCTGGAAATTGAGCCACCGATGGAAGAATATAAAGGAAAAATTGGACGAGAATGAACCTAAAAAATTAAAATACTTTGACAGGAATGGAATCATGACTAGCAGAAGATTATTGACACCCAAAATCCAATGATTTACATGGGAGAATATTAATGTTCCCTGACATTGAAATTTTACATTTGGAAAAAGGCTGACAATGGGTAGGAAAGGTAGGTAACGATGGACAACTAATAATTAATAAGGTTAGAAATAAAAGAAAATTGTAACCCATTGAAAACTAGAAACATGGATACAAATGAAAATTGGAAACTAGAAATAGGGAAGAAGTGTTTTTATATCAAATAGCTATGAAAAATGGAGACGGTAGGTTGTTCCTAATTTTGGTTAGTCTTGTTCTTTGAAATAAATTTTTATGAATTTAGTAGGTGATTTTTATTAGATCCAGCTCTAGCTCTAGCACTAGGAGAAGTGATTTTACTGGATCCAGCTCTAGCACTAGGAGAACATTTCTTTTCATTGTCACCTCTACCATCTAATAAGACATATACAAAATATCTCAAAAGCTAGTAAAAAGGTAGGCTAAATCTAAGGCTTGGAATCCATTCAACCCACCTCTATGGAGGAAGAGGGGTTCTCTTCTTCACACTAGGAGGATATTGAGTTGATTGATGACATGTTCTCCTAAGACGAGGCACAAACCTCACATCTTCAAAAGCCTCACAAGGAGAGTAAAGAGAGCCAAATTTCAGCAAATTGAAAAGAAATAAACAATAATATTGCTTCTTTAAGAGTTGTAAAGTGAGTTGACTAATCGGCCTCCTCAGACTTTGACAAGAATGCATCAGTGACTTGTGGAGAATCTTCAGCTAGGCTTGGTCACTCCTCTACGAACTAGCCTTGGTTACTCCTCCACTGAATGGGTGGGTGAAATAGTCAAAAAGAAAAGAAAGAAAAGTATATCGCAAAACTTGTCCCAAACTAGGTGATACTCTTGTTTCTGTTACTCTTTTTTCTCTTTCTTCGTGAGATTAACAAATCTGATCTCAATGTATACTCTTTTTTATTGATGAAAATCGTGAACTTAAACAATAAAATCTAATCAACTATTTACAAAGTATAAAGCATTAAAGTACAACTTGTGAGCATAAACTTATCCTATATTTTTAGATTAAATTATTTTATAACTTATTCATTGTGATTTTATATTTTATGGATTTCATAAATGTGCTTGATTGATTTATATCAATCAAATTTACTAATGTACTAATTTTATAATTTTTCTACTGATATTATTTTAGATAATAAGTAAAGAGTATACATATGAAAAATAGTCTATAAAGTCATTTTATTACATAATTATCTACCCTTGAAAGGTGAGATTAACTTCAACATTTTGGTTCCATAGAAAAATGTTACAATATTACCTAGTAACATGGGATTAAAGTTTCACTTTTGAAAGCTCATTTAATAGATTAAAGCTAACACTTCTAGAATTGATATTGTCAATTTGAAATTTTATTGATTTTAATGTAATGGTAAATTTTTATAGAAATATTAAAAAAAAAAATCTTTATTATTCTTATTTTAATTGGATATTATCAGTTTAAAAATATGTTAAAACTGGTAAACTTTAGTATAATAATATTTAAAAAGATATAATGTGAAGAAATCTAATAAAATCCATTTTTATTTTAATAAAATTTTGTTATGTAAACTTATTGATGGGATGATGATTAATGTTCACTAAGATCAATGTGGTCTATCAGATCTAAAGAAAGTAAGAGATTAATTATGATTCTTTAATATTTTATTCTATGATCAAAAATAAGGGATATCATGTAATCTACAACACTACTGCCCAACCCATGAATACAAGTCATCTGGCTAAAGGTAGGCCACTTGTTAATTCAATTAGAAATTATAAGGTCTTGGGAAATATAAAGCTTCAGAAGCTCACTACCAAATAAGTTCTCAATTATGTCATCAAAATTTCTTTTGAATTTATTAGCATTGTCACCATCTTGATCAAGCGATAAGGGGCCAGTGCTAGAGCTATTACGCATGATAGAAACCTAATTAGTAGCAATTCTAGTGTTAAAGTCTCCAAACAAAAGGATATTACCTTCATTATTTAGGCTATGGATGTCCTATTCTAATGTATTGAAAGGGAAATTTGTATCTTGTTTGTTTTCCTTATAGTAGGTAGAGTTGATAGGGGAGAAGTAACAAATTGTGAGAAAAATTATATTCGTGTTAAACTCAAAAATTTCGATCGAAATGTACTACTGAGGGGGTCTATTTTATGAAATCAAATATGAGAAGAACAATTGTCATTTATATAAAAATGTATACCACCACTAGCTATACGAGAGGATTTCTTGTTCCAAGTAGACCAAAGAGTGAATCCGTCGATGCGAGGGAGCATGGATTCATCATGCTTCCACATTTCAACTAAAAAAATTGTAATCACCTCCTCCCACATTTACCCAATTTCACATCTATCCAAGGTAAACATGAGATGAGTGTCACTATGATATGACCAGACCTTGAAGTTCCAGATATGGAAGTAGGGCCTACAAACTGAAACATTTTTGACATCCTTAAGGGATGACAAACCACTCACGATCCAAATAGCCACCTCATGTGATCAATCCCTAAGTTGGAATCATTTTCATTGACCCAGCTCTATAATGACACCCTTGACACTACATCCATGTGGTTGGGATACTATGACTGCACTCATAGGCTTGCCTCCATGTGGTTATGACCTAAATCCTCTGGTTTTGTGCCTGCGGTTCCACTTTTTAGGCTAGCCTCTAGACCACTTCTTGTAACTTTGAAAAATCATGGAAATGATGACAACAATAATAAGAAATCAAAACTCAAGCAAGAACTTCACCTAGACATGCCTAATACATGATAGAAAGTTTGTCAAACATATGGTAAACATGAGAGCTACAGGCCATGAATGCATATCTGATCATAAAATTATGAAATTATTTTGAGAATCACCAAGAAGGCCTAATGCCCTCTCAAGATAGTTGCAATAACACTGGTTAGCCCATGCATTCATCAACCATTCAGTAAATTGTCAAACATATCAAGAGCCATAAATAGAATACACCATATAACAAGATATATAATGGATAAATAACCAGAATAGAAACCATGGAAAATCAACCATCATGTCCACATGATAACTAGCACAAGTTCTCATAGATTACAATAGAAAAATAGCTCTTATTAACATATAAAAATACCAACCAAGTCAGAGACTTCCATGTACCACTTGACCATAGATTTGGTTGAACAAAATCTCTCTTTCAGCGAATCACCCTCACACCATTTTCCAAGCATCAATGTGGGATCATAAGGGTTAAACCAAAACAAAAACAACCAGGGCTTCCAGAGGGAAAACCACCTCAACCCTCAACCACATTGATTTCACCTCACTGGTCTAGAAATCACTAACAACAATCAACTCGGTCTCTACCCAAGCTATCTAAGGCTCCAGGAACTAGTAATTCAATCCACAAATAAATCATGGCTCCAAAGAAATTGTTCCAAACCATGACTCTAGGGACTAATAACTTGAACCATAAGGCTCCGGAGCATTTGTCCCAACCTGTAGGCTCCGGTAACTAGTAATGCAACCCAAGTTGTTACAAGGATCTAGAGAATTTGTTCCAACCCACAACCATAGAGAATCTAAGAACAAATAAAAAAGAAAGAGGGAACTCATAACACCATGGCTATCCAAGAAAAGGAAAAGCAAGGATGAAACCACTATCAATCCAAACAAATCTCAATGCCAATGAAAACACTTAACTAATGAATCACATGCGTCCATAAACCAACAAGGAAATTACACATGCAACCTGTTACCTGCAAAACATCCCTATTCTAGTTGTTGATCCATCTTTCTCCTTTCACGTCCTTGCTCTCCTTTGCTTTCCCTTTCTTTCCTTGCTTGTATTCTTCCAAATCCAAGAGAATTCTAGAGTGCTCCAAGAATACTCCAAGTGTGCAAGAGTGTAAGAGAGAGAAAGAGAATGAATAAGAGCTCCAACCAAAAACTATCAAAAAGCTAGCAACTATTTATCTAAAGCCTGTTTATCATTGATGCCTCTATTTTCTTCATTTTTCCTCTAATTCCCTTCTCATGCATGTGTGTGTTTGGCTTCATCTTGCTTTTCTCTTATTTTCCTTTATTTTTATAATTAAATGCCAATTATTGTCTCTTTTCCTTTGCCAATTTCCATAATTATAGATAAACAACAAGTGATGCCCATTATAGTTTTATTCCCACAATTCCACTTGAAATACGTGTCCCATGACCTTGGTATTATTTTATTTACATGGAAAATCAACCAGGGGTTGTTAAAAACCCATCCCCCTTGGCGGAACACCATCCTCAGTGTTCAATGACACTTATAACCGGTAAAACATGTTGCCCATGGAGCTTAAAACAAAACTTGATGAAACATTTACATCATATCAACTCCTAAGACATTAAACACATACTGGTTATTGGAGATTTATAACACAACTTAATGTGGTATTTACAACATACTTCTTGTTGGAGCTTTATATATGCTTTATAAATGCATATATAAACATAAACCATAACACATGTACCAACACAACTACTAAACTAAAAAATAAGGAATGATACATAGCCCATATCTAATTAGTCATATCCCATGTAGCTTCATCAGGCCCAAAGTGCTTCCACTCAACTTTAACTTTCTCGAGTGCTCAGTTCCAAAGCATGAGCTATTTTTGTCACAAAATGCACTGAGGTTCTAGCTAGAATTCTCCTTCTAGTTCCACTTGCAATATAGACTAGTCAATCACATGATCAACATCCTTCACATATCTCTTAAGCAATGAAATGTGGAAAACATCATGGAATTTCATTGTTGGTGGTAGTGCAAGTTTGTAGGCCACCGGTCCAACCCTCTCAAGGATCTCAAAAGGCCCACAATATTGAGGTGCTATCTTGGCATATGATCCAATCCTCAAGGAAATACTCTTGGGCTTGATGCGCAATAACACATGCTCCCCAACCTGAAACTCCTTGAATGTTCTATGCTGATTCACATAACCTTTTTACCTATCCTATGTTTCCTTTAAATTCTTTTTGATAGCTTACATCTCTTGCTCCATATCAACCAACATGTCTGATCCAATTAGTACCCTCTTCACTAGATCACTCTAGCTTATAGGAGTATTACAAATACTCCTATAGAAATCCTCAAATGGGCTCATCCTCAATGATTCCTAGTACCCATTATTACAAGTAAAATCCTCCAGTGGCAGTCACTCCTCCCACTTCATTTGATAATGCATGATATAAACCCTCAACATGTCCTCAAGAATCTTGTTAACCATCTATGTTTTTCCATCTGTTTGTGCATGATAATTTGTGTTGAATGCTAACTCTATCCCCAAGCTAGTAGAAAAAATCCTTCCAAAACCTAGAAGTAAACTTGGCATATCTGTCTCATGTGATCTTCTTAGGAACATGCAACCTCATTATCTCCCTGATGAGTATCTGAGCTACCTCATTAGCTAAATTAATAGACTTCACTACAATGAAGTGAGCTACCTTGCTCAACCTTTTAACCACAACCATGATGGAATCATGTTGTTTTTCATGCAAGATTTGCTCCTATAAGTCTGTCCCATATGAACTCATAACTGAAATGTTATTCACCTGCACTCTCTTACTCAGAGCATCTGCAACCATGTTCTCATTTCCTTTTATGTATCTTATCTCGAAGTAAAACTCACTGAGGGTAGCTAACCATCTAGCTTTCTTGACATTCAGATTTGGTTGGTCAAATAAGTACCTCACCCCACTATGATCACTCATCAGAGAAAACCTTCTTCCAAGAAGGCAATGTCTCCATATCTTCAATGCATGAATGATAGTTTCTAACTCATGATCATGAGTCACACAGTCTTGGTCATTCTCATTCTACTTCATTGACTCATAGCATACCTTCTGTCTTTCCTGCATCAAAACTCCGTCAAGTCCTTCCTTGCAAGCATATGTACAGACTATAAAAACTTTATCTAGTTCTGCAATCTTCAATACTAGATCATTTGTAAGAAAATACTTTAACTACTCAAAACTAATTGCACACTTATTCGTCCATTCAACCTTGTTCCCGTTCCTCTGCAATGATGTAATAGGATAACCAATCTGTGAGAAGTTCCTGATGAACCTCCTGTAATAACCTGTTAGTCCCATGAATGATCTGACAACATCAACATTCCTAGGAGTCTGCCACTCCACGATAGATTTAATCTTTTTCGGATCCATTGCTATACCTTCCTTGGAAACGACATGTATCATGTAATGAAATTTAGTCTGAAAGAAGTTGCACTTGTTGAGCTTGGCATACAACTAATGCTCTCTCAACAATCTCAATATTGTTGCCAGGTATTCTGCATGTGTACTGTTGGGTTGTGTTATATTCTTTCCATGACTAGCCTGCATAGTTAAATAGGGGGTTAGAGGGGGGGGTGGAGCCCCCATTTCATTGTGCTAATTACGCAGCGGGGGGGTCATGGAGGGGGCGTCAGCCCCCCCTATCCATGGGATTTGAGGGGAACGGGTAGTCCCCCTCTACGGGGTCTGGGGCAATGGCGAGGGGAAATTTTTTTTTGAACCCTATATTAGGTTGGGCAGACCTACCTATGGTTTCGTGCATGGTTTTCGCACATGGTTTTGGACGCGATGGTTTTCGAACCATGGTATTGGATGCTTTGGTATGTATAAATATGTATTATAACATTTAAAGGAACATAATGAAAAATCAATTTGGTAGTCCCGGTTTTGGGATCCAAGGGAAAATCTTCGTGTCTATGTGTTTTATGTATTATGCTCTCGCATTGTTTATTTTCAACGTTTTAGAATTTGTATGCAGGTAATTTCTGTACGGGATTAAAACCTACAGTTACTCCTCATTCTTGAAATATATCAATATGTTATCAATAAAAACTATCACAAACTTGTCCAAAGAATGACACAACACATTATTCATCAAACATATGAAAGTAGCCAAAGCATTAGTAAGACCAAAAGGAACCACCACAATCTCATAATTCCCATACCTAGTATGAAATACAGTCTTGTAGATATCTTCTTATTTAATGTGCACTTGATGATATCCTGATCTCAAAGCATTCTTTGAGAACATTGTTGCTCCCTTCAATTGATCAAACAAGTCATCAATCCTTGGAAATGTATACCTATTCTTGATCGTCACCTTGTTCAACTACATATAATCAATGCACAATCTAAGAGTACCATCCTTCTTCTTTATAAACAATACTGGTGCATCCCAAGGTGAGACACTTGGCCTTATGTATCCCTAATCAAGCATTTCCTTAAGTTGCAACTTCAATTCCACCAACTTTGGAGTGCTCATCCTATAAGGTGCCTTTAATATTGGTGCTACTCATGGAACTAACTCGATAGATAAATCCACTTCCCTATGAGGTGGTAACTCTGTAATCTATGCAAGAATCACATCTTGAAACTGCTACAAAACATGATACCTCTTTAGGACTTCCTCATCCTCAACATTTTTCCCTTTTTTACTAGAAATATGCACTGCAAATAATAAGACTACGCTTTTCTTGCATAGTTGTAACCATTCTCAGTGGTGAACCTTTCAATATTTTCTTTTTCTTCCTTAAGATAATGCACATACCTCAACAACTCCAAACATAAACTAGTGTACTCATCTTTTATCATAGAACCCATCTTCAGCTCATATAACTCCTTTTCCCTATCATCATAGTACCTTTCAGACAATTACTTCTTCTTGAAGAGTCTTTTGAACTTGTCCCAAACCAAATCCTCTTCTCAAATGACTCTAACATTCTTCACATATTCCCACCAGATATATGTTTTCCCTTTAAGACTAAAGGTAACTATTTTGGCTTTCGTGTTCTCTTAATACTTATGTAGTTTGAAGAACTTATTCATCCCAAGCAACCACACTTGTGCATCTTGTGACCCCTTCATCTTTCCATCAAATGTAAGAGGCTTTTCTTTCTTGAACTCCTCCAGAAAATACTACTTCTCACTCATCATATAAGGATGATGGTGATGATTTCTCTTCGAACCAAAACTAGAATCAAATCCATAGGCACTACCCCTCCTGTCATGTGTATCCAAATATTTTCCACCTCTAATTGTGTCCTCTCTATCCAACCTATATCCTAATCAAAACCTGATACAATATGCCCCATTTTTCTTCTCCTCCTACCCATCTCCATGATTGATCCTCAACCGTCCCTATTTCTAATTTTATGAAAGGCTGAAGAATCACTACATTAACTTCTACTTTTTTTTCCTATGATCTACCGAGCCTTTATTGTGCCTAAATCAACATGTTATTGTCTACCTTGTAACTTCTAATTTCTTTCTTCAAACTTCTCGCCATTTTTGAAAATCATACCACAAGAATTAGCTCCAAACTGTTAAAGAAAATGGGGCATGAAGGAAATGGCTTGGGCATTAATGGCCAAGGCATTATGAACCCCATCAAAGTGTAGGAATTACCCCATCAGGTAGGACTTGGATATGTTAGGAAGGAAATTGGGGAATGCGCCAAGGGAGCCAGCGAACCACCAACAACAGATGATGAGAAGCCCTCATCAGTTCTTTCCAAATCGACAGTGGAGGTAAAAGATGTTGACTTCCCTTCAGTTTGATCCTCACATGGTATGATTTCTATTGGAAATGTGAAGATAACAATTACAGGGACAAACATGAGGCTCCTTACCAAGATGAGGTACAAGGAGGAAGAAGGACTTGGTGTTAATAGCCAAAGTATAACTCAGTCATTGGAGGTCATGCAAAGACCTCGATTTGCAGGCTTGGGATAGACTGAAGGAGAATTCTCAAGGGTGTCAGATGCTTCCGAGACATTGTTGAAATCATCAAGGAAAGAGAATGATGGGAACACATCCCCACCATCCCATGGCAGTGCCCATTGCAAGGAAAGAGCTTATGCAAGCTCTGATCACCATAATTACACCAAAAAGAGCAAGGAAAGGTATAACAAGTCTCAATATTCGAATGTTCATTTCAATTACAATCATGTTGTTGATGATGAGAGTGAATCATGGCATTGAAAAACATGTACTTTTTTTGTTTTACATAACTATGTATTTGATGAGTGCTGGAAGAGAATGGCAACACGAAAGAGGATGAGGCGTGCAAGGCCTTCTCCATAGAAAAGAAAGAAGTAGGTTAACCAGATCTAGAGGAAGAAGACTTATTTCAGTCATTATAATAGAGGTGGCCATCAAAGAGCTACATGTTGGAGGCTCCATCCAGAGAAGCGTCGCAAGGACAAAGCATTCATGCATGAACCAAGTGAAACCGTTTTTCGACGAGCAAATGCGCCACAAGGAAATGACTCATTCACTTTGATAAGTGAGAAATGGTTCTTCTAGGCGTGGTACAATGTCATGGTCTTATTTTTGCCAATCATATGTTGCATTTTAAACTGTAAAAGTGATTATGCCTTTTACAATTACTTTTTGCGGAAATAATGATGTATGCCCTTATTTTGTGTTGCATTTTAAGTTGTAAAAGTGATGATGTGTTTTCCATCACTTGTTGCAGCAACAATGATGTCTGGCATTATTTTGTGTTGCATTTTAACCTACGAAAGTGATGATGTGTTTCCATCACTTGTTAAAGCAAAAATATTGTTTAGCCTTATTTTTGTCAATTTTGTGTTATAGCGATGATGTGTTTTCAGTCACTTGTTGAAGCAACACTGATATTTTGGCCTTGTTTTGATAGCAGGTGTTGGCTCATCGCTTATGGCTCTGAAGGACAAAGGTGAAGGAGAAGGAAGGGTGACTTATCATATACTTGTGGTGCAGACAATGTACAGAGAAGTTGCAAATTATTTTTTCATGCTTTTGGAGGACAAAAAGCTCCTCAGTGGGGAGGATTGATCCAAGTGGCTCTAGACAAATGCATAAATCCAAGGGGGCTCAAAAAGGGTCAAAACTCAAAGTGGTCAGATTGCTCTCAAACTAGCACCAGATCAAAGTGCTCGTCGCCCTAATTTAAACGGTGAGAACGACACTCAAATCTGAGATCGTATGGAGGAGATAGAGCCAGTCAAAGTTGTGGTCAAAGTTGGGCAGTGGGTCAAGTTTAAGTGTTCTACAATTTGACCGATATTGAGGCATGAAATCTAGCTCCCGAAAGCGGGCAAACTTATTTCCTCTTTAAAATGCCCAATATCCCTTATTTTTGTTAAAATTGAAAATG
>APFE030574693.1:85242-102138 GCA_000404065.3 Pinus taeda
GATTTTATTAAAAAATAATAAATTCACTGAGAGAAAACCTAGCAAAAAAATGCATATATATAACAAATTATACCTGCTACCCTACCCTCATCAACTTCTCTATCAAACCTAACACAAAAAACCAATAATACAGATCTCACTTCCACATTTAGCAAGGTTAAACTATTTGATCAATTTCTTTTAAGGTTCCACCCATGTTTATATTAAAACAAAGCAGATGCCAAAAAACAACTTCAGTGGACATGTATCACTCTATTTGATTTCCCGTCAAATTAGTTTAACCGTGAAGTTAAAATGAGTTTCCAGGTGTTTTTTTAAGGTTGATAACCATTGTTGTTGTAAGTAATTAAAATTTATAATCTAACACCATTTTTGAAAATAAATAAATTTCTTAGACATCACGCATGCAAAACGTTGTAAAAAACAAATTGAGTCTAAAAATGTAACGTTAAATGTAAAATGTCATTAATATTGGCTCAGAAAAAACCTAGATGATGAAATGTCATTTGTCTAAGTATATCATAAATGCAAGCTTTTGAGGTTAGTTTTACTTTTGGCAATATACTTAGAGGAAGAGTGAAGTAGTTCAATGCTACGTGGGTAACCACTGCTATGAAAAGTGAAGCAGGGACACTAAACCCTATGGCACGAAGGGTTGCAAGTTCAATATTTTAACATTCTAGTTTTCATTTTCACGGTTACATAAAATTGGGTAGAAAGAAAATAATATTATATTATATTAGTGTTTACATGTTATTGAAAATAGCTAGATCTATTTAGTGTTAAATGAGTCTGGAAAGTTTCATGATAAAATAATAGTATTTTACAATATTATTTACTAATTAGAACAATATATTTAGACAATCAAACTCAAACAAGACAATTATGACTCCATAACCAGAAATATAGGAAATACTTAATCTATGTCCTAGCTATGATAACATATAAAATCTTGAAGTATTATTCAACATTTCCCCTCTTAATCCGAAATGATATCTGACATGCCAAGTAAGGATCTAAATTTCTCAAACTTTTCATGTCTCAATGGTTTGGTAAAGATATCTGCAATTTGTTCTGAAGTTGGATAATATGTCAGATGAATTGTTTTGGCTTCTACATGATGTCGAATCAAATGATATTTGGTGTTGATATGTTTGGTTCGATCATGAAACTTTGGATTCTTGTCCAACTGAGTTGCAGAAGAGTTGTCGACAAATAGAGGAGTTGAAGCCTTTTGTTTCTCTTTCAAATATTCAAGTATTTTGCAAAGGCAAATGATTTATTTTGTAGCTTGAGATGCTACAACATATTTGACTTTGGTGGTAGAATTAACATGAACAGATTGTTTGTGTGATCTCCAACTAATGGTTGTTCATCCAAGATTCATCAAATAACGAAAAGTAGAGATTCCATTCCTCCTATCTCCATCAAAATCAGAATCCAAATAACCAATAAGATGGAAGTCTGGAACTTTGGAATATTTGATGTCATATGTTTGAGTTCCTATTAAATATTGAATAATTTTTTTTGTTGTTGCCCAATGCCCCTCACAAGGTTGATGCATAAATATGGAAAGTATTTGAACAACAAAGGTTGTATCAGGATGAGTAGTAGAAAGATAAATCAAACTTCCAACAAGTTGTTTGTACTTTGTTGGATCTTCAAATGGTTTGCCTTCTTCTGAAGTAAGTTTCATATTCTGTTCCATTAGAGTTGCAACAGGATTACAATTCATCATACCATATTTGTTTAATAACTTTCCAACATATTTCCTCTAAGAGATAAATATATGTCAAGGTTTTTGATCAACTTCAATTCCAAGATAATAATGAAGTAAACCTAAATCTATCATATCAAAAACATTTTCAATTCCTTCTTAATAGATTATATATATTCATCATTGTCCCCTGTAATCATCAAATCATCAACATAGACAATTAGATATACAATTAATCTTCCAACTTTCTTAACAAAAAGAGTTACATCATCTAGGTCAAAGTGCTTATAATTCAACTTAAGAAGATGTTTAGTTAGTTTCTCATACCATGCACGTAGTGCTTGTTTTGATCCATACAAAGATTTCATTAATTTGCATACCTTTTGTTCTTTCCATTTGACATAAAAACCTCTTGGTTGAAACATGTAAACACCTTCCTTCAAATATCCATTTGAGAAAGCAGTTTTAACATCCATATGATGAATTTTCCATTCTTTCTGAGATGCAATAGCAAACAAAATTCTAATAGTGCCCCATTTAGTTGTAGAAGAAAATGTCTTTGTATAGTCAACACCCTCTTTCAATGTATATCCATTTTCTATGAGCCCTACCTTGTGTTTATCAAGTGAACCATCAATTTTATACTTAGTTTTATAAACCCATTCGAAACCAATAGGTTTGATGCCAATAAGAGGATCCACTAGCCTCCACATTCCATTTTTTATGAGGGAATCATACTCCTTTTGCATTGCATCTTTACACTCATCATAACTAGTAGCTTCTTAAAAACAAGTAGGATCACAATCAACAGAAAAATTGACCTCAAAATCAAACTCATCATATTTCCTTGGGAATGTTTTAATACGAGTTGATCTTCATAGAGATTGTGGAAAAAATTGCTCATTTTGTGGAGTAAACTCTTCATTATTTTATGTTCTTGTTGTCCCACTTTCCGTCTTTACTATCCCAGTCCCTGTTGTCCCTAAAGAAACACTTTTATCATCCAATTTCTCTTCAGCAGCAAAAGAACCCTAATAAATTCAATAGGGAGTATGGTTATAGGCTCAGCCAATCCTGAAAGCATGTCATCCACCATCTCACCCTTGATTCTTGATCCACCCCTAATTACCTCCTTCTAAGGGCCTCTTATTAAAATCTTCCTTAGAATTTCTGTCATCTTATAAAATTTCTCTTCTAATAATATATATATAGTTTTTTCATCATCTTTAGTTTTTAATTTTTTTTTCCTTCCTCTTAACCCTTTGAATAATAACATTTGTTTTCAGTTTGCTATATTTTATCCATTATCTCACAATTTCTTTTTAATTCTTCTTCATCTTAATAATCCATTAAATTTAATTATAATATATTATATATGTGTGTGTTATATATATATTATATATATAATAATATATATATATTATTATATATATTATATATATATATTATATATATATATTTATATATTATATATGTTATTATTTATAACTAATTTCTCAATTAATTCTTTATCCCATAACTAATCAATATATAATTCCTAATTTATTATTATTAATTTTTATTTAGTTTTATTAATCTCTTATTAAATTAATTTTATATTAACAAAACATTATTCTTTTTCATTGTTATGGTGACATTTTATTAATTAATCCCATTCTAATCATTTCAAAAATGGTTGGCCAAATATTATTTCAATATAAATATTATTTTATTCATTTTTTAAAATTTGACCATTATTCCATCTAATACACAATCCAATAATTTTCCTATAAAAAGGCTCTCCAGCACTTGTTTACCTACAAGGCTCTCATTGGTCCCTAATGATGGATGGAGTCACCATCCGAAACCTTGGATGGATCACAGATACTACACAATGTTATTCCACAAATCTCTGACAAGGTAGCATAATTATTATCATCATTGAAAGGTAAATTTGAAGGAAAATCCATAAATTGATCTAGAATGGGAGTCCCCACTTCAAGATGTGGAAGAATATTATCAGATTCATAATAAAATTTCGTAGGCACAAAATTCTCTAGCTAATTAAGTTTCCTATCAACAGTGGGCGTATCTTTATCAGATTCAAGAAAAACTACATCTCTTGAAAAATAAACTTCTTATTCTCTTCATCATACAATATGTATGCTTTAGAAGTGATAGAATATCCCAAAAATATACATTTCCTACTTTTGCTCTCAACTTATTTCTTTTTTGTTTAGGAATGAAAGCATAACATTAAGAACCAAAAACTCTGAAATGTTGAACAACAGGGAGACAATTATATCACGTCTCATATGGATTTTTATGGTTGATGACTGAAGGACATTGATTTTTAATATAAGTTGCACAAAGCACTGCTTCTCCCCAAAACATCAATTTTACATCCTTAAAGAACATCATCAATCTAACCATATTAAGCAGTGGTCTGTTCATTCATTCGGCAACACCATTTTGTTGTGGATTATAAAGTATTGTTCTTTGGTGTTTGATGTCATTCTCTTGCAAATAACTTTCAAAAACATGTGAATTTATTCTCCCCCATTATCAGTTCTTATCGTGCTTATATTAAGTTGAGTTTCATTTGTAATCAAGAAATCAATTTTTTTTAAAACATCAAAAACTTGTGATTTTTCTTTAAGAAGATAGACCCAGCACATCCTCGAATAATCATCAATAAATGTCAGTACATATTTATTTTCATTTTTCATTGCAATAGGCCTAAGTCCACATAAATTTGAATGCATAAGACTTAATTTTCTTGAAGCTCTAGAATTAGAACTTTGAAAATATTATTTGTGATGCTTCCCAGAGATACAAGCATTACACGGAGTAAGTTTTCTTGGAACTATTGGTAGCCTCTTAATTCCCTATTGTCTCATAATTCTAATACTGTCAAAATTAATATGACCAAAATGACCATGACACAATAAAATTGATGACAGAGTATCATTTTGTTGGACCAAATCATTATTATTTAATACAACAGATGGCATACCTTTCAATTTTAATAGTTTGCCTTCTTCCAAACCAATCATTACAGTCCCATTGTCAGTTTCTCTTCAAATTTCCAATTTGCCATCAAATTTGTGTATTGGATGTCCCTGTTGTCTTATTTGTATAAGAGATAATAAATTCCTTTGAAATTGTCTAATGTAAAGAACATAATTTAAAATATAATCAGAAAGTCTAGTAATTTATAAACAAATAGATCTCATCCATAATGTTTTAATTTAAGGCTTATCAGCAAAATACATCACTCCATCAATGTTATCACTGAATTTTTCAAACAAATCTCGCCTAAAAGTCATATCACAAGTAACACCTTTGTTTAAGATCCAACTGCCATGCCATGAAGTAAATGAGGTACCAAATATATCAATGTTTTAATTTAAGGCTTATCAGCAAAATACATCACTCCATCAATGTTATCACTGAATTTTTCAAACAAATCTCGCCTAAAAGTCATATGACAAGTAACACCTTTGTCTAAGATCCAACTGTCATGCCATGAAGTAAATGAGGTACCAAATATATCATTCATATTAAAATTACAATGGGAAACAACATAATGTGCATTCTCAGAAGACTATCCTTTTTTTAGAATTAGTTGATCTTTCTTTTCAATCATTTGTTCTCTTCTTTAATTAATTTTCTCCAAGAAATTCTACAATCTGTAGCAGTATGTCTAATTTTACCACATCTAAAGAATTTTATAGTTGTTTTATCATAAATATTTATTTGTTGTTTATCATTCTCTTCTCTATCTCCCTGATTATTTTTCCCCCCTACCTCTGTAATTTCTTCTACCTCAACCTCTGCCACCTTTATTATTTCAGGTTGATTCTTCTTGAGGCTTTTGATATTTGTGAGCTAGACACAAAGTTTCAACATTAGAATTGGGTAGAGATTCTTTCTTGTCAAAATCCTTCTCTCTTTGTGTTATTTTTCCTACTGATTTATCAAAATCGAAATCTTTTCACTATCCACTAGCTTGGAGAGATTCCAGGTAATGTGAATAACAACGTAGAGAGATTTTATAATGGTAGTGAGTTGTAGATCAACCTGAACACCAGTAGATTTGATTTTGTAATTGATGGCTTTAATTTTAGAAGCAAGTTTCAATGAATCATTATCTTTCATCTCCAGATTAAACAACTTCAATAATAACTTAATTATCTCTAATTCTAAATGTGAATCATAAAGCTCTTTTAATTTTTTTAATGTTTCATATGTTGTCTTTCTTTGAATAATATATCTCCTTACCTCTTTTGTAACTGAAGCACAAATTAATGCATAAGACGTTTTGTCCTTACTCTGCCAAATTGCTAGCTGTTTTTCTTCTTGAGGTTGCTCTAGTTCATTTCCATTTGTTTCTTCACAAACACCTTCCCACATATCATTAAAAATAATTGTATTTTTAACCTCCCTATACTACTCTTGATAATTTTTCTTTCTAGAAAGGACAACCCGACTAGAGATACCAAAGAATTCATTTTTGTAGATAAAATTGGCAGTTAAAATCATGATTGTACAAAATTCCTTTTGATAAAAAAAATATTTTCTATTTCGACTAGGCAAAAATTTTATTAGCAAATTATCGAACTATAGAAAATAATCATCAAAGGTAAAATAAACACACCAAAATAAAACCAGATCCGACAGTGAATAACCTTCGATCAAGCATTATTAACGAATGGAATGGATTTTTTTCAATTCATTCATAAAGGCATAAGTTTTTTGGTGGTCACGTATGACGAAGCCAACATCCAATGGAAGACGACATCCAACAGTGGTACCAACAGTCAGGATGATCTGACAATAATCAAAGGCATGAGCTTGCCATATTTTAACGTGGTGAATGGTATTGGGAGACAATTATCTATCAAAAAAATATGATGAATTAGATCGACTTCCAACACATCCAATCCCACACTTGTTACGGGGACACCCATCCTGGTTTCAAATACCACGGAGTGTGGTGTTGGGGTGGTTAAAGTCCCACATCTTATCAACTCGTGGTCCCACGCACTCCACCAGGTCGGATTATTAACCCTACAACTTCTACATCAATGAAGTTTGAACCAAGAACAATGACTTCGTCAATTTTCAAAACCTTGTGCTCTAATACCACTGTTCAACATGCTTGGAGGGTTTCATGATAAAATCATAATATTCTACGATATGATTTATTAATCAGAAGGACATATTTATACAATCAAACTCGAAGGGAGACAATTATTCCTCCATAATAAGAAATACAGAAAATGCCTAATCTGTGTCCTAACTATGATTAGATACAAAATTTCGATGGAATATTAAACACTTATGGATTAAAATGTTGAAACATTGGATACCTGAGACAGGATATTAGAATAATATTTCACCTCAGCTGCTAGCCTAGGGTAGTGAGATTATTTCACCTTTTGTTGGTTTATACGCAGGAAAATTAAATGAAATAAAATAGAAAACAATTGTCATACATTGTGGCTTACCATCCAAAAAGGTCATTTAAATTCCTATTGGCCTTCAGCATGCACTAAATCTCCCAGAATGTGAGCTTCTCTTGATGTTTTATAGTGTATTTGCTGAAGATGGCATTAAACCTGGTAGGATCGAACCTCCCTTCAGTGTCATATGCCTTTGTGTCGATGCAATGCTTTTCTTTGTGGATGTTATCAATCTATATAGGAAATTTCAGTGATGGTATCCATCCCTGTGGACCAAACATTAGTACTGGCTCAAAAAAAAACCTAGATGATAAAATGTCATTTGTCTATGTATATAATAAATGCAAGATTTTTAGGTTAGTTTTAATTTTAGCAATATAATTATGGGAAGAGTGTAGTAGTTGAACGCTACATGGGTAACCATTACTATGAAAAGATAAGCGGGGACGCAAAACCCTATGGCATGAAGACCTGCAAGTTCACTATTTTAACATTCCAATTTATTTTCACGGTTAGATGAAATTGGATAGAAAGAGAACAAGGTCCATCAAGACCTCCTCACTTCCATAGGACAAAATAGGGGGAGCACAAAGTAAATAGCGATCGATCATAGTTCAGAACTCCCCGCCACATTTCATGCTCCTCAAACACTTGCACAAATATGTTGAAATGAACCATCACTCATTGCCGAGACATCAAGGAAACTGATGATAGATGGGGGACACATGTATCCATTAATTAAATAAAAATTAAATCATATGTAAAATGAAATAAATGTAAAATTCAACACAACGCTTTAATCTCCTTAAGACACCACAATTGTTGATAAGAATTCAGATGAAGCATCATCGGAGCATATTTCCTTGAGAATTAATTTAGGTCATAGATTAAAAAAATAAAAATAAAATTAAAATCAAGACCTCATCCCCTGAAGCTGAATTAAAAGGCTTTCAACAAGAAGGAGGACGAAGTGCCGAGGAAAAAAGTGCCGGAAGGAAAAGGACAAAGTGTCAAGGAAACAAAGTGCGAGAGGGAGGAAGGGCTTGACTTGTGCTTGGAGGATATTCATGTCAAGGGTCTAGGGTTTGGAATTGATCAATAAGAAGCTTCAATAAGAGAAAACTTACCGAAGGGTTTTCCTCTCAAGAGAAGAGAGGTTTTGGCCCTAGGAGAGAGCCAACATCTTGTGTTCTTGTTCTTATGTTTTTGGTAGCAGTTTGATGAAGTACACACACATACATTAATAATAAGAAGAAGAAGATTAAGGTAATAAGAAAAAGTAAAAAGACTCCACAAATTGTTATCAAGTCAAGAAGAATCACACTACACCTAATTGACCTTGATTCTTCAACATATAACAATGCACATGATCACAATGAATTTGCATTTATTTTATTTTGTAAATTTTTCCTACGTAGTACACATATATCAACAATATTAAAGCAATAACAATTAATGAAATAAAAGAATGAAATAGTTTTCGACTTTCAAAATTTATTTTACCAGCTACCATTAACATTCACTTTGGTATTTTCACTTGTTATTTATTGAAAGTGTTAAACATGTTGATCTATAAATCAAATCTGCATCTTATAATGGATAAGAAAAATGGCGGTAAGAACTACTGCCATTGGACTATTAAGTCATGATTGATAACATCACTAAACGAGAACCTTTGTCAAAAGCCATGGGAAAATGTGTAGGAAGGAAGATGGAATGCATTAGAGAAATTTTGAGGTCTAAAATGGGACTCCTAAGGAATACTATAAAATAATAGTGAAAATAATAAACTAATATTAGATAACATCATCAAATTTTAGAGAGAAAAAAGAAAAACCTACTTTTCAACTTGTATTTTCAACTTATCTCCCTACGATTTTACTCAAAATTCGAGCATGAGTACTTGTGGGATGTCGAATTTATTTATGCATCCAATGAGTACCCATATTTCATACTTTTTATGGACCTTGATATACAAAAAATGATAAATACATGGAAAATTGTGATTGCAATCACGTTATTCTTGTATTTTTCATGTTTCATATAGAAGGGTCCATCAGAAGTATGCAACATGGGTACTTTTTGGATGAGGAATTAAATTCTACATCCAATGATTTCCCCCACCCAACATTTGAGTAAAACCGTAGAGAGACAAATTGAAAATACAAGTTGAAAAAGTAGTTTTTTTTTACTTTTTACTTTTTACTTTTTAATATTTGTATATTTTTACTCCAAAACTGGTGAATCATCCCCCATGGTTGACATCATATTCTTGAATCCTATTGGTTCTTATAAATTTTATTTTGGTTGTACATTTTTGTTTTGAGACCAATTTTTTACCTCAAAATTTCTCTGATGGCATTATGACCATTAGCTTTGTACCATGCTCTTTTCATTCAATGTTTTTTTTACTCCATTATCAAAATAAAACAAATCAACAACGATTTAGTGGTGGGGATCAACTCAGTTACCAAATCACTTCGTGATAGAAAGAGCTGAGAATGTCTAAGCAAAATATTTATTTGTCATTGTTTACGATTATTGTTGGTAGTTTCAAAGTTAATTTTCATAATCACAAATCTTATTTTTTGTTGTTTAAAATGAGTTTTTTAATACATATATGGATTTAGTCATTCCAAAAACCTTTATGACACTAGGATTGTGCAGAAATTTCAACCCAAATTCATGATTCCAATAAATACTTGCCAAATTTTTAGCAATTTAAACCAAAAAATGCACCAGAAAACCTTTCAAAACATAGAACGATTATACAATAGCCTTATATTGTATCACATTTGTTTGTTTGTAATGACACATATTTCAATGGCATTAAACCAAGATAAAAATGCACAATAAGCCTGACAAGATGGTTTTGGAATAGCAATGCTTATTTTCATTACTTATTGTAAACGTTGGCTTTGATATGTTCAATAGCTATTCATTGCAAGTGTTATATGTAGTAGTTTCCACACGAGAAATAGCAATAGCTGGTAATTGGGACTGAAATGGAAAATTACGAATTTAGGTTACGTTGGGAGTGAAAATAAGTATCAGATAAATGAAACGAGGTATTTACACTTATACAATCAACCAAGTGGTATGTGAATCTACTAATGGAAGAGAAAATAAACAAATACATTGCAATAGTGAATACGCTCCTCGGATCACAAATCGTTGAAGTCATTGTTATTCAATAATTCATTTTTCCAATTTCTTCGTTTCTTTCACATTTGTCTCTTGAACGTATTTATTTTTTTGCAAAATTGTCTAGGGATTTCTATTTTCTCTTTTCGCACCTTATGAACACAGGAACTAGAGCAAATTTTTCAATGCATGCAATAGTCATTATATCTTATCAACTCTATTACATGCAAGACAAATTTCATTTTATTAATTTATTATTGCTTTGTATTTTTCCTCTACTATTTGCATTTGCTTTTCCCTAATAACCTAAATTGCATCCTAACAAAGAACCAATGCAATTTTCACATATCATCATGTGCAAGCAAATAGTTTTTCTAAATCATTATGTAATTCATAATATGTTTACACACTAAATAATTTATAAAATATATAGAGAATCAAATATCAAATATCGATAATGGATCCTCAAAGAGTTTCTCAAGAGACCAACATTAATAGCGAAGCAAAACATAGGCAAAATCCTTAAATCTTACAAAACAGTCTCTAGCTTCCACACCAACTACTCGTGCAACCTCGTCCTCAAGTCTACGATATAGAAAAACCCATGGTACTAGAAAATTGGTTCATGGTGAGCTATCAAGTCGTTGAGATGACAAAGAGAATCTTCGCAAATACTTTCCAAACAAAATGAATATGGTTCAAGTAGCCAAGTCCAAAAGTTTCGTAAATAGAGAAAGCATTCAACAAGATATAGATGTGAAAAATGACGATAGTGTACCACCTGATTGGGTTACTACTTGTTTACTAGAGAATCATAAGGTGATGGAGCAAATTGTAGAAGAGAACATTATTTTCGACAAACATCCTGTGAAATTGAAAAACGAAAAATATGACAAAGCCACCAAAAAATTGAGGGTTAAAAAGGTAAAAGTTGAAAACAAAAAGATTATTCATCAAGAACAAGTGGATATTTATCTATATGACATTGACACATAGGGTCTCATGGTATTGCATTAATCTACCACTAATGTATTTGTTTAGTTTGTTTCCAAATTGACTACAGAAATTCTCAGACTAAAAAGGAGATTAAAAGAACTAGAAAACATTATAAATCCATTTCCTCTGATAATGACTCTAGTGGCAATATGTTCACCTTCATTATCAAGTTGTTTTGTTGTAACACTGCAAACATCTAAAAACATTGCCTATCTGCTTAATGCAGTGAAGTCACATATCATCAATAAAATATCTCAAAGATTAGAAATTATTGGTGATATATGGAAAGAAGTTTTTGATTTAACGCTTTTGCAACAGAAATTGATGAAATTTATGAATTTGGTTAATAGTAATGTTGAGGAGGATAGGAAATTCATTGACAATGATTTAGTTTCTCTTAGCCAGAGGCTTGGATTACTCTCTAATATTGCGAGACAAAATGAAAAACTTCCAGATGCTAATCAAATAAAGAAATTGGAAGTTGGATGGGTAGATAGGATCACTACACTTGAGGATATCATTTTTTACTATGATAAGCTAGGGAAGTGGAGAAGTGATGCATATCTCAAGGAAATAGACATTATAGAACTCTTAGACAGTTTGCGCATTCTACACGATTCTAAATTAATTTAAAGCGATGCATTAAAAGTTGATTTGGACTCGAAAAAATAGGAAATGGAAACGGATTTTGATAACATCACTAATTTTACTGCAGAACACATTAACACATGCATAATTACTTTTGCTAAAGTCAATAAGCAGAACTTTGTCTTGGTTTCCCAAGTGCAAGAAGAAGTTAGGAAAATTGAAAAATATATTTTCACTAAAAACGTTAAAATGGAAATTACAGTTGCTCCTGGCAGGGATTACATTAAAACTATGGTTAATGCATTTTTTCAATGACTCATCAACTCGTAACACATGTAAAAGAAGCATAGTCATGGAAAAAAAAATTTGCATAGTGTAAATATTTTCAAATCATTCAACATTCAATTTTTTTTGTTAGCTAATACAAGAGAATTTAGCTTTGTTTATTATGTTATGGTGATCTTTTCTAATTACTATATGCATATTGTTGTTTTTTAGTTGTAGATGGTTTTTTTTTTTTTTTTTTTTTTGTGTTATGGTTTACAAAAGCGCAATCCTAGTTTCAACGAGAACAAACACATTTACTTTACAGTTTGCGTTGCACAATTCCAAATCTGTTCAACAACTTTGTCTTTTATGACTATGTTTTGAATATTATCTCATACATATGTGGATTCTAGCTACGATCATTGACATTTTATTCTAAATACAATTATTATTGAATCTGATTCTATATCAATGTTATGATAACATTTTCTATAAATTTTCGAAGATATGCTTTCAATTTTTCTATTGTATTCAGTGTTGTGTTATTGCTTTAAATGAAATTAAACATTTGACAATAGTTTTGAATCTTAAACATACATCACTTGATAATAGAATACTAGCACAATGTCTTTAGAACTACACAGATTTCATTTCACGAGATACGAGAACCCAAAGAAACTTCTCATTGTAGTTGATCTATAGTACCATATATTATACACAATCAAAGATCAGTTTAACTGTGCATATGCATATTAATTAATTAATTATGTTTCTTACACACTCTTTCTACATACAACGAAATAAATCTCGATATTATAGTTCTAATTTTGTTGAGAAAGTTTGTTTTTAATGCCTATGTCTTGAATATGTTCTAGTGCATTGAAAATGCATTATTTGAGTGTGACAAAAACTTTAATTAGATAAACAAGAGTTGAAGTATTCATTATTTACATAATGAACTACAATAACTATTATCCATTTAAAACTATATGTCTCTATTGATTTTATGGTAACATCTTTTATTTTTTTTCGAACATATGCTTTGATACTTTGTTTTATATTTGATGTTCCATTATTGGTTAAAAATGAAGATCAACATTTGACAATATTTTTGGATCTTAGACATAGATCCCTTAATAATACATTTTCTAATTGTAAATTTTTAGATTTGAATAAATTTTATTGTGCATAATACGGAAGAAGGAATAAAGCTTTTATTTTGTTCAAGTGCACTAAAAATCCGTACAATATTTAAGCATTTCGAACAATGTATCAATGTTCAAAGGATAGGGAATGTGCCAAAGAACGGGATGTACATAAATGTGAAATTACCTCTATGCCAAACGTGCACAAAAAAAGCTTCACTCTGTGAGTGAATATCATTCTACATAATGAACGAAGTTTTGACTCTACAAATTCATTTCCACATGCCCCTTTTCATGAATTAGATTTCTTGAAAGAGATGTAAATCATACAGTTCCATCCGAGTTAATATTTAACTGTGCCATTACAAATTTTAATCAATTAATTAGCTTTGTTGTCTAATTATGTGTTATTTCAAACTTTTAATCAATTAATTATCAAAGCCTTTAGTGCAAAGTGTAGATGTCCACACAATGAAAGCTTAAAAGCATTCTTTGTACTATGGAATTCCTCCGCACTCCAGCAAATATGCCTAATTTCACAAAAATAACCATAAACAAAGCTTATATTGTTATATATTTCATTGTATATTTCTATCCACACTTCGCACAACCTTTAATTGATTGAATAATGACATTCAGAATATAGATGCTTTATCTTATGCCTCTATTGATGTTATATTTGATGCAGGGGATCCATGACTACTGAATCTATAGCCTGATCAATAAGTTATGCATCTACCCTACTAGCATCTTTGGTTGCTGTCTCTAGCAAATATGAAAGTGAATTAATTTTTGTTGTTGGCCTTGGAGCTTCTCTTGTGTCTTTTCTTTCATTTATACACTCTACAGGATGAATACGCTATTTTTAGGATTTTGGGGGCAAGGATAACACCTCTGTAGACCACTCGCATAAGGGTCAATATCCATTATTCACTGGCACTTTATGTTCGATATCCTTTTAATGGGACTGCTAATAACTACTATCCTATCCACATAGGTCTTTCCATAGTGGGGAAGATTATAAACAGTGACGAAATTAGCAAGTTATGTATACACATAGCCCTTTAACCATCCCACCAACATTAGCAAACCCTATACTGGGATGACCCACATAAATGCATATGTGTGGGACTTCAAAGCAAATCCATTGTGTGGAAGAAGCTCTCAAGATTTCATTGTATGAACATATGCACTCCACACAATCTATTAATGATAAAATAACCAATGTTCTTCTATCAGAGTATGAAGCAAACTCTCAAGATATCAAATATAGAAACATGACTTTCAAAGCATTAAAATATTAATATTGACGTCTACTTTCAAAATAAAACAAATGCATATGTGTGAAAGAATCTCTCAAGCTTTCATTGTGAAAACCTTTTCACTCTGCACAGTCTATTAATAATAAAATAACCACTAGTGTTGTGTCGAAGTTTGAATGAAACTTTCATGTTTACATTTTGTAAACCTCCATGCTCTGTATAATTCACTAATATCAGATTGCACGTGTGCTAATTTCAAAAGAGTTAAAATGAATTACAATTAAAATCTCCCTCCGCACATCCTTCATTCTGCCTTAAAAGCTTCCTCCACACAATGGGCTTCCTCCACAAACCTACACATATGCCTAATTTTAATCAATTTATTCACAAAGTATTCATCACAGAAGAACTTGGTTCTGCTACACTATGAGAATTGATCACTGACATTTGTGCTTGTGCAGAGAGTTTTCTAAAAATTTTAACTTAATATTATGATGTTTCATTGTGTGGAGCTTTTACTGTGCAAAGGAAAGGGTACATGTGGTAGGGATCATTGTGTATGGCTTACAATGAAAAGTTTCATCATAAAGAGGAAGCACAAGGAACGCCCTACTTAAAAAACTATAAACCTAAAAAGCATAGATATAAATTAAATTAACATTATAATAAAATCAAATTTATTTAATAATAAATATTTCTACAGGGATCACTGTGAAGAGCTTCCTTGTGCAGATATAAACATATAAACTATCAACATTAAAATCATAGATATAATTAAATTAAATTAACTTTACAACCATATCAAATTTATGTAGTAATAAATTTTATTCATAGTGCTATGCAATTGCAATTCTGCACAACTATTAACAAATGCTTATACAGATAATTAAATATAATATGAGTTTTGTTTGTGTTCCTTACACTTTAGCCTATGTCAACTTATGCGAAGTGTTTTCTACAAATTTTGAATTAATATTATTATGTTTCATTGTGTGAAGGGTGGGGTATGTGCATAAAAGTGAGGGTGCATAAGGTCATTGTACGAAGCTTCCTTGTACACAACTTTCATTGAGTGGAGCTTACAATGAAAAGTTTCATTGTGCAAAGCAAGCTTCTTCTACACATTGAAAGCTTCACGCAAGGAATGTCCCACTTAAAAAACTATAAACCTAAAAATCCTAGATATAAATTAAATTAAATTAAATTAACTTTATAACAAAATCAAATTTATATAATAATAGATTTTATTCACAACTCTATGCAACTATTTATTATTAAAATATTACCAATAATATCGTATGCGACCATCGATTCTACACAATTTTCTGCACAACATTTACTGAATTGACTAGTGATATTTGGAATACGAAGGTATGCATTATTTATTCATCACAAAATTTACGATAATACTCATAACATATCAATATTCAAATACAGATATATCTTATGCAATCGTGCCACGTCGAAGGAGAGTATGTGGAAAATTTACGGAGATTATGTCCTGTTCCACACACTTACCAACATAGAAAACCATTATGTTGTCATTTCCAAGCAAAGACAAACTGTGACCCATTGTAACTGCTTATTAATTAATGTTAATTATTGTAATATAGTACCTTTATTAATAATAAATATACATAATTTACAAACCACAAAAAATAACTAGAAGACATCTATTGTGAGCACTCTTCTCATGCAAATTAATCATTTTCAGTTGTTGGCCTATTGAGATCAATATTCCACTTTCTTAGGTCCTCCTGAAGCCAGTCATGACTTGTAGGGGTGTCTCCATTGAGCTTGAGATCCATTATAATAACCTTGAGTGCATCCACTTCATTAACTAACTGTGATATCTGATGCTAAAGAGCCATAATTTTATCAGTGTGTTCTACCTATGAGTGATTCAATTGACAAATTTTGACTTGCAAGTCATAATCAACCCTCTACAAGGCTTCATGAGTAGATAAATAGTGAGAATGGGGACTTGCTACCAAATAAGTCTGAAAATTGGAGTCAGTGTTCATGATGTTACGCTAGAAGGTGTTACAAAAGTTGCAAGCTTCATGAGAGAATGATCCTGACCTCTCCAATGTGACTATAAAGAGTATGCAATTCACCAGAATTAGAAGGGGAAGTTGGATTGCAAAGAAGAATCTCCAATTGGTGATACCCAAATTATATGTTGCACTGTGTTGATCAAATAGGCATCCATCCAATTCACCGAGGTAAATAAAAACTGACTGATAACCTAAAGACCAAGAATTGACAAATTTCCTCTAAACCTGAGGCTTCCTCAAAACGCGTGAAAAGAAAGACCTATAAACTGCTGG
>APFE030574697.1:0-11782 GCA_000404065.3 Pinus taeda
TGATTGTGGGGGTTGGTTGTGATTGTTTGGACTTGTTATGATTTTGGGAGACCTTGGAAACCTATGGAGGTTTTTTGGGTTTGAGAGGAGGAAAGTATTGTTATCTGGTTTTGCACATTCTTCTTGAGGACACACTATATCTGGTTGGACTTGGGCACGGAGGGCTAGGGAACCTGTGGAGGTTTCCTGGGCTAGGAATTTGTTTCCTAGTTGGCTGGGAGGTAAATTCGGTTGGGTCGGTGAGAAGGAGCGTTCAGCTGGAGCTATAAGACAAATGTATCATCATCAACCGCCGGAACAAGTATTTTTCCATGGACTACTCTTGTTAAGTTGATATCAATGGAATGCTCACCTTAATTTATGTTGCTTATGATAAAATGATAAGATGTTAAATGTTTAAAGCTTTGTGAGAAGGTCAGCAAGCTCCTTTTATTACTTTTAAATCAACAAGAAAATAGATATGTTAGTGTATAATAGATTGAGGCTCTAATAATTGGAATCAGGCTCTTACAGATGGTATCAGAGCCAAGTTTAACCTCTAGGACCTATGGACCCTTATTTTGGCTTCCTTCTCAAATTGTTAATTTAATTTACCTCCTCTTTCATACTCTAATTATTTTAAGCTCAAAAGCCCCTCCCTGGACGCCTATATTGAAAACTAATAGGAATTTGCAGTGCAACATTCTGTTGAGACCGGGACATATTTCCGACATGCTCAATTGCATTATGCCTCTTCAACTCTGCTTCAGATGCAAAGACAACAAACTTTTGCCCTGCAATCATCATTTTCACATAGGAAGTGTTCTTGACTAAAGTGTGCCTCTAAATCACTGTAATTCTGATAATACGCAAATCACTGTAATTCTGATAATACGCAAAGTGCTCAAGGTGCCTTCTTTGGCATATGTGGAAAGTATAATGATCTCTTGACATGTGCATTATCTCCATAAAATCGTTTCCTGCAAAAGTCACAAATTGGATGACCCATGAAACCTCCCCTTTCTGTCTCACTGCCATCCACTTCATAGTCTCCTTTAGATAAATGTTGGTCTAGCTGCGACCGTGTATAAAGCTTCTGTTCGCAAATAAATACCTTTCGGCCTTCCAGGCATAAGGTGCACATAGAAAGCTTGTGTGCATGAAATGAGTGCTTCCTCAACTTATCTATATGTTTAAACTCTCGGTCACGCTTTGGATAAATCTGATTGACCCTTCGAACCCAGAGTTTTGAATAGTTCATCCTCTTCAGGAAGCGGATCTAGAAACTGCTCCATGTGAAATGCGCTAGAAGATTTCACTCTTAAACATTTACTAGAAATTTCTTCAGTATCACAGATATATTTTGAGATATCCTGAGTCTCTTCCAGAGGGTTAAGATTAAGCCCCTGAGGATTTTTACAGTTTGCTATACCTCTATTCTGAGAAGTTTCACCTTCTCTGAGATTTCTATCTCAAGAAAACAAAATAGCCGCCCTTTCCAAAATGGTTTCAGCATGTGTTTGAGGTGTACTATTCATTGGGGAACTCTTGTCTTTGTATCAAAGTCATTGTGACCCTTTCTTCACATCAACATCATATATATGGATTTTAGAATCTGGAATATTTCCTACAATGAGACTATAAAGGTTCTGTCGACGCAAAGGTCTATAGAACAATGCTCTTTCTTGCAATTTTGGCATAGAAATCATTACCTCTCTAGGGCCTGAGAATTAGCTCAGCCCTATCATTGCCTTTACAAAAAGTATCTTCCTTGCAGAGCTTGTCCATAAGGGTCCTGTAAGTGAGCACATTCAGCAAAACCCCTTCTTCTATTTGCCTTTCCTTCTTGTTTGGAGAGGGCACTAATGCGAGTCATGCAAGTGAAGATATCAAGCATGTAGCCCATCACCAACATCTCATCTAGCATTCTGTTGGCTTGCTCGAAGTTCCCCATTTGACAATAGCCATTGATGAGGGAAGTGTGAGATAACAATGTTAGCCTTGGCCACAAAGAGCTTCATCTGAGTGAGAAGCTTGTGGTCGTTGACCATGTTGCCCTCTTTGCAAAATGTTTGTATGAAAGTGGTGTAAGTGATCGCATTCGGCAAAAAACAATTTTGGAATACATGCCGTCAATGAGCTCAGGGGCTTGTTGTAATCTTCTATGTTGGCAGATACCATCAACAACAAGCATGTTGGCTTTTTCGTCTAGTGTGCACTTGTTCTCTAACATCATCCTAGCAGGTTAAGCACGGGTCAACTTTGTGAACCCCAAAGTGGGCATGTTTCTATGGCTCTGCAATAGCATTTCGTTGTCGAAATTACATTCTGCAATTTCACCATTGAGGAATGACATCCGAACTAGTACCTTGTCAGGTTGACTAAGCAATTTCTGAGTGGTATCCTTTGGTCTAGCATTTGGTTTCTTCTATTTCATTATAATATAGGAGCCTTAAACAAGACCCCATATGAACTGCATGACCTCCCCAATTTGTAGTTGATAATCGTTGTCCAACTGTAATAAGTTTAGGATGCTCCTGCCACTTGTTGCCAAGCACTTCAAGATTTTGAATGTGTGTTCCATAAGTGTATGAACAAAAAGACCTCTCTGTGGACCCTCAGTGATTTCCAAAGGACTCACCAGCCTATAGTCCATGAAGCGAAGATTCTCCATTCTTTAGAACATCGCATAAGAGCACCAAAATTTTGCAAGCAATTCTAAGCGTCTCACTGACTTGAACTTGATAGTCAAAGTCATTATGGTGGATGTTGTCTCATATTTAGCAACCAACAAAGACAAGAACAAAATCTCATCTTCGTTTTAGTACAACCAATCTCAGTGTTTTTTGTAAATTTGGCCCTAGTCTTCAAACCCTTGCCATAAGTTATGACAATGGCACTGTTAATGAAAAGAACCCATCAATAAACAGCAAGTAATCTTTCCTCAGATCATTCTTTATAGTATGTTGATGTAATTGTGATCAAGTTTGGCCTTGTGTCAGACCCTCAGCCTCTTTCCCACGAGAAAGTGATATTGCAGCCTGGTCCATAATACTTTCTTTTGGACTCGAACTTAACTCCAGAGAACAGTTTACTCTACCCCTGTGCTTAGATGTCTCACATTCTCGAACACTTGAATCATGCGCATCTTTGTCAAACTGTCTTTGCTTCAATGCTTCAAGCTCTGCTTTAATGTGCTTCATTTCACACTTCATCGAAGCCACTGCTGCCTCAGATTCCCTCTAGAGATTCTTGTAAATAAGAATGACTATGTCTCTTTCCTGAAGTTCATTTGCAAATTATTCTCTCAATTTATCAGCCAGGTTTTGCAGTTCAGAAATTATTCTATTCGATATCTCCAAGTTTAGCTTTCTGCTTGGTTGTCCCATTTTAGTGGCTTGTTTCTACTAAACTCATAATTGCTTCTCTCTCCAGTAAACAATTATTTTCTGTTCAAAACAAGAGGCTCTTTTACATAGCTCAAGGACAAATGGCATGCTTCTTTTACTCCATTTTACAGTCAATGTCACACTTTTGGGGCATCTCAAAGTTATGCAATTATTTGCCTTTGTCTCATGTTTCTATTTGTGCCCCTATCATATTGGATTAGTGATTTCTGCAGCTGCATTTTTACTGGCATCTCTTGTACATTCTCAACTTCATTTTCGGTCTTGATTTTAAGTCTGCAACAGTAAATGTCTTGACTCTTGATCAGCCACAAACTCTCTGAGACATCTTCATCTTTAATTCTACTAATGTTTGTTGAACTTTTCTTGTATGTGAATTCCTTATTGGTCAAGGGAATTTATGATTCAATATCTAATAAAAAGATCATTTCTTTGTTTTCTTTTGGGATATCTATTTGCTAACATTTTTTCTTTGACATCTGCTATCTATAAAATTTTATTGAACCGGTCACAAAACTTAGTGTTTCCATATCTGAGTCGTTTGCTTATACAACATTTGCTACCTTCAATGCTTGTCTACTTTGTGTTAGCATGACTATTGTTGCATTCTTGTTGCTATTTGGTTTTCAGCAAGGGCCTCTGATATGATGGTGCCAAAAATCTCATATTTGTGGATATAAGTTCAAAGATCTGCTCTAAAACTGTCAAGGGTTACCCTACTCTGCTCATAATCATGACTCCAATGTAGTTTTGTATGTATATCATCCATCTGCATGAAACCTTCATGTGTGCCATCAACTACTTTTTCACCTTTTATGCCCTTAATCCTTGCAAATATAGCCAAGGCTGTTAAATTTATTTTATTTACAACCAAAAAAAAACTGCCTTCTTTAATTTGAGGAGTTTCTATCTCCTTGGACCTTTGGCACAGTTTCTCTTTCCTCTTGAACTTATCCCCATATGAACTATTTTTATTTATTTGGCTTGTAATCATTTGCATACATCATCGCATTGAGTTACAACTTCCTTGCGTAGTTGCACACCCAATAATTACATTGACTAATAATCCATTATAGGTAAACAATAATTCCTGACAACCCAAAATAACAAGATAAACATTCGATACACCAAATATAAAAGGGTATAACAGATCCCAAGTATAAACATCTCTTAATAAATAGAAGAGTATCTAATATCCACCAATAACCCCAAAAAGTGATAACATTATACAATTATATATAATTATGTATAACAGACTAAAATAATCTACTATATATAATAATTCTCACTCACTACTCAAGTGAGTCCAATTTAAGGCCACCTGATACTGGAGCTTTTGCTTCCAGGTCATGTCTGCCACTTTTAATCCCTATTATGATGTCTTCTGGCAAACCAGAAGCAAAGTCCATCTCAATGCAGTTTGCACAAACTTGATTAAGTTGAGATCAGTCCATTATTGGTTTTTGGGGCGCAAAAGTGAAAACTTCCAAAAGCATTATCTATGGAGGTTAGGGCTTATGTCCCTAGAAATGCAATGGTAGTTTTAGCAACCTTACCTATAATGTTGTTGATGAAAAAGCCTGAGGAGGGATCAAAAGTGGAGACCATGGTTTTACGACTATTTAGGCACAAGCCTTCTTTACCCATAAACCTATTAATTTTTTTTTACCTTTGTTGCTCAGTTAGTTTTGTCCAGCAGTGATGGTGCTCCAGCTTCATTGTTTTGTTTCCTGTGCACAGTAGCAGAGAGAGGGCAGTGTGTATGAGGGTGCAGCGCTAGTGGAATAAATGAGGTGCACAACAGTTATGTATGAGAGATATGGAGCGGACGCATGCATGCATTCATCAACCTTACAACAATTCTAGAATTATATTGTTGTTCAGATTTATCACTTGAGTTAGCTTTTATATTTCGGAGTTTGTTTTTTTTGCATGGATTATCATTTTTAGATTGGGTGCATATCCCTAGGACTTCTAGGGTGCTTTCATGACAACTTGAGGAGGGCTTAGATCCCAAGGAGGAGTGTGTATACATGTGACAGTTATCCTCTTGGCACTTATATGCATATAGGATGGTTAAGATTGGATTGAGTCACATTGGATGCTTCATGCATGTGACCATATACCTTGTGTCTTCCCTCAGTCTCTTGTATAATGAAAGAGATCCGGAGCTCGCCATATTGTTGGTTGGCATGTACAAATAATTACAAATAAGGGTTAGAATTCTATTATGGTTCTGGTTTGTCCAGTGGATTAGTTGGTTGGATATAAAAACATTGTTTGCAAGAAATAAACCTTGTGTGCACTGGTTGAGTCATAGCAAACTTGTGGCTAGTTTATTAAGTAATGAGATCCCATTGAAGTAAATGTTGCTGGGTTTATTAATACCGCCTCAGGGTTAGGGTTTCCTTTGACATACCTTTCCAGGAAATTTTGGTTGTTGTTCAATGGTTGGGTTAAACCTGCTTGGTTCTCCATTAGGGAAAGTTGAAGGTTAAGGGGAATGTCTTCACCTACTTGATTGTATGCCATCAACTAAATTACATCTTGAGATATATGTATATGTATACAAAAAAAAGGAAGAAAGAAAGAAGTATCCCAAGGGTAGTTTTTTTTTTGTATGGGTGCTCCACACTATAGTATCATCCCTTTAATACATAGGTTTCCTCAAGGATTTATGGAATAATGTGAAATTGTGCACCCTCACGTTTGATTGCTAGCAACCTATTGTTGAACAATTCGAGTTATAGAGTCGTGATGAACTCATGATTCTACAGTTCAAACGTTTTGGAATTGTCACTCACATGAAAATGTGGTTTCAATTAGGCACATACACAACACCTAGGTGCTAGTACTCTTGGAAACCGCCCTCTGGTTGATTGGTTTCAGCTAGGTCTACAAACTGCCTTTTTTATGCCTATATAAGACTACAAACCTTGATACAAGCTGGAACATATTCACGTTCCATATTAATTGAGTAAACTTACTCCATTTTCTAACAAATTCTATCAGGTATAAACTCAACTTGTAGGTTACCAACTACAAGAATACATAATAGCTTGGACAAAATAATAATGAATGGAAATATTTCCAGTTGGTGCATTATTCATATGTCCTGACAGTGATTCTCTGAGCATGTGAACATTTGTACTAGGATCCCTCTGAAGGAGTCAGAGAAATAATTCCTCTTTTACTGAATTAACAAGAGAGTAGTGCAACTATGAAACCCTTACATCTTCATGATAGGTGATGTGGTGTTTTGATAGCTGGGTTGGTAAAGGATGCTTGGTCACTTTGACGTAATTAGCTTCTACAGTTCAGAACCAGATCTCATCCCTTTTTCCATTTCCTTTCCTTCAGTCAAGAGACTGTACAAACAAATATGAGAATGCCTAACATAATCTTGGCATCTAACTAGAAAAGTGGTACAACCATACATGGCCTATTTGATCGGTAGTCCATCAAAAGGAGTCAACTGATGCTGTTACTCAACTGTATGTTAACTAGATTGCAATGAGTTTATGGATCATATCACAGACCAGAGGTTGTGTTATTTTAGATGGAGCGGGTGTAATGGCTTCTCACTACTGACATTTGCATTGGTTTTATCATCCCAACAAACAAACCCATTCTTGCATGTATGCCGAGTAATAGTGAGCAGAGAAGCTCTTAGAAAATTTTGCACCCAGACTTGTAATCTAGATCAGAGTCCTCAAAATTGATTTTGAAGGAAGATAACTTAGTATCATACAAAGTTAGATCGTTGCCGTCGATTGATATATTGAGAACTTTCCTCCATGTTGTCGTTCAGTTTTTGGGTGCAAGTTACTCCAGAGGACAAAGCATCCCACCAATTTTAAACAATGTTGTAGCGTAATTTACACTAAGATATGCATTCTATACATATGCCTTGTGGCCATTCTTGAGAGACAAAGATCCTTGAATGAAACAGAGAATATAGCCTAGATATTCATTTCCACAAAATATCCGCGTTGGTGAATTAAGTAGGCTATAAGTACAAATTAATTGATGAATTTAAGCTTCCCAAGGTGACACAACATTCGAAAATATGATATTGAGGGCTTGATCTCTTAAATTCTGTCTATTTTTTTTTCATTTTTCTATAAAACAACTTATACGAAGCAACTATGCTACTGCAGGTCCAAATATGGTATGCTGGTTAGATATATATAAACTGTAGGCAGAGATTTGGTGCTAGCTATAATGATTGGTTATAATTAGTGAATCCATTTCTTAGTTTCTGTAAGGGGCAAAGGAAAAGTCCTATCCTGGTCACTCAAACTCATATCAGGGACAAATGTCCTAAGCTACAAACCTTTGTGGTAAAGTAAAACTGCTCAGATTCATAACAATTCCATTAAAACCAGGGGAGAGAGACCCACACAATCTTATAAAATTGACTTAATCAGATTTGAATGAGAAAGTTGCAAACATCAATAATAGAGATCAATACATAAAATAGAGAGGAAATCTGTAGACCAGGTGTCCAACCTTCATTCATTATCCATGCCTTTTGATGATTACAAGTAAAATAGAGATTGAATATCAAAGACAAAGATCAACTCTTTGCAAATCCAACCCCAACGCAGTCTGTTTTCCCTGTGTAAGTAAGTTCTCTAGATAATGATGGATAAAGACAAATCCATAATAGGGAGCCTGCCTGAGAGTGGTTGATCACTTTGTGTTTATGTTTACAATATACGAGTCATTGAATGGAATTAGGCATAGAAACTTATCGAATTCAATTTTGTTAATATCCAGTTAAAGTCTTATTCAATCTAACATACATTTTTCTTGTTGATATTCAGCAGTCTAGACTCTTAAAAAACCTCTGTTGTGAGTTTTGTATTGCATTTATAGACATAGATAAATGAAATATAATTATTTTGATGTCCACCAATGACCAAAGCAGTAGGTCAATAGACAATAAAGATGTACACAGTGAATCTAATGGTGATGAACTAAATGAAGTAGATGATGACGACACTCCCTTGTCTCAAATAAATAAAACACCAAGGAATTCAGGCAAATCACTTTGCACACATATTAACATAGAATCTGCCAAATAATTTGGGCAAGTCTGTATTAGAAACGATAATTGTCACTCCAAAATCACTACAACCTAAATTTGGGTCAGTAGGCATAGATGACAATGTTATGAAAATAGCAGTGTTGCATTGGACCAGAGCATTAGCATTATTCAACAGCAGTAGAAATGTTATGACACCAGCACTGGCCAATACTATATTAGCATGAGTCGTTACACAATCTGGCATCTGCATTTGTATTGACAGAGTTGTTACCTGTGCAGAGAAGGCCCAAGCTGTTACTATTCAAAGGAAATCCTGCATTAGTTTTCAGACCTATGTGGAATGTTACATAGATACTAATGAGTACTTACAAAATGCCATTAATAATCCTGAGGCAGAAGAATGCATAGTTATGAGTTATGAAGCTACATAATCTTCCAAATTAAGCGAATCTAGAAATGGTTGCAAAGTTAGACTGCAACATGTTTACTTAATTAGTTTGCACACTAGAATGGGGCAGTTACAAGAATAACGAATTCAAAGTGTACAAACCTGGGCATATTGCCAAGGAATCAACAACACAAGCCAGAAGATACCAGAGATATGCATTATTGTTCGAATTAGACTTTCTTTCCAAGAACTGTATGCATTAAGATTATGCATTGGAATTCCAGAGTAGAGAATTTGAAATATATCAATCCAATTAGGGAATAATAAGATAAATACTATCCATATAATTGATTAAGAGTTTGAGGGTTAAGCGAATATGTCAAAAGAAAACATGCAATATTAAGAAAAGTGAAGTTAACAATAATGAGAGTTGTTCCAGGCAGTACAATGATAGAAATGGAATATCATGGATCTAGTTGTGAAAATCCATCAAGGTGACACTTGAGAACACACAAATATGTATATATCCCTTGGGAATAAAAATCCATGATATTTTTGATAATGAGTAGTACAAACGTACCGATTCAAGAGCAGAGTACACCAAATAAAAACCCTAGGTTCGGATAATAAGATACACAATGCTGACTTGAGAGATGTGATCTGAGAGCAAGGAAATCACCTGTATACAAAGCAACTCAAGGAGAATCAAGATCTAGGCAGAAAACTCATGTGAGACCTAGAAAATTGGTACATTAAGGTGGTCATGGAGATTTGTAATATCCATTGAGTGATATTACTTGAATAGAATAACAATGAATGGAAGGAAAATGCCAAGGAGCAAGAAAACGAATCAACGATGGTCTTTCAAATATCAGAAATTATGAACATGCCTTGGATTAGACATGTGGAAATTGAAGCTCGGGTGTTAAAGAATGTTTTCCAAGAAAAAAATTAATGGGGCAACGTGAGAGTTGGTGGAGACAATCTTGGAAGATATCACTTTGTTGAGCGCAGAACTAAGCTTAAGAAGATCCGTCCTAAATCTCAACCTGACAGAGATTCAAAACCTGATTGATGTTATGATTGAGTTGATAAATGCTAACTATTTTTATCAATAGTTGTTTGATGTTGGTTGTAGAGACAGGGACATAACTGAATCAAACTCTTTCAAGGAATATTTTATGTTAATTCTTATTTCTATCTTGCATTGTATTCTTTTCTTATCAATGTTTGAAAGGATTGCTCATGTGGATAAGACACCATTGTTGGCCATGAAAAGATAAAACACTAAACCAAGAATGCCAAAAGCCGCTTCATTATGCTACTATTTCTGAGGGGGAGGACAATGGTCCTTCTTTAAAGGAAAACAATGCTTATGCCTCATAGTTTATGCCCCTCATAGTGATATAAAAGAAGAGAAAACATATTGGTGCATGAAAAGCAAGCTTTCCTCAGCTTGCAAATGATTAAAACTCTTTCAAAGACCCATTCAATTGTGTCATATTGTTGGGAAATCATAGTTTTATGATAGTTGGAAACAAATGCTGATTTGAGGAACCTTCCAAGGATTTGGGATTTTAAAATGGAAGCTTATTTAGTCAATAAAGACCAATGAAAATAATAGAATACACTCTTACCCTTATTCTAGTGTTGAATAAAAATGCCATGAAAAATAATGTGTCTTTAGTTTTGGATAAAAGGACCCTCAACTTTCTTCGCACTTTTGTGGTCACTGGCCACTTGTGAAAGGAGTAGGCATCTTTAGAGATGCGGTGCCATTTGGAAGGGAAGCACTAATAGCAGCAAGGCAAGGGCAATTATTCCATACATTTAATTATTTCTCATTTATCTGGTCATATTGTGAGTTGTAGTATATATCATGAAATTGTTTTAGTACTAGTAAACAATGATTAAATATATAATAAATTTGAACCTTTTGGCATTTAGAGGACATTTATCTCAATTTTAAAAAAAATATAATAAAGTATAAAAATCATGTTGGAAACAACTTCTGAAGTTTTGAGTCTTTTCAAGATTAACTAAATGGGTTTCGAAGATGAAAAAAAAAAACCATCAAATTGGAAGAGTGAGATTTTTTTTTAAAGAAATTATATGCATAAAACTTATACTAGCACCTTCTAGTGGAATTGATAGTGCACTAATCCATTGCTTGCCATTATTTTGGTTTTGGTACCACCTTATAGCATATCCGGGTTCAAATGCTATTTCCATGACGGACAATTGAATATCTTCAACTCTAATTGTTATTGAGGGGTTCCACAAAGATGTCACATGAGAATTTATGGTGCCCATTTTGACGTAGACAACTATCTATGTTAAGGTTTTATGTTGCAGTTTCGTATTATTTATTTATGAACATTGTGTAATATTGGTGCATTTGGTTGAACATGTGAAACTACTTAGGTTTGATTTTGATGATGGAAACATTTGATGTATGACTTACTTGGTGATGATTTATCTAGTACATGACTTATCAGAGCTATTGTCATTTCATGTATGGCTTAAGTGGATATGATTTATCTAATGAATGACATAGTGAAATTATGATTTCTTCCAGTATGAACTACAAAGTGACATATGGATACTAGACTTAGTAATGTGATGATTATATGTCTTGTTGTTATATAAATGCATGAATGAGAGCTAACCTGCAAGGAGAAAGAATTATATGATAGCCGATAGCTACTCTTCCATTGAGGGAAGGTTGAGACATCTCATGGGAAAGGTATAGTGCACATTGTTCTATTACATTTGGTATCTACTTGCTGTGAACTCTTATGACACGAGTAAAACGAAAATGATAGGTGGCAAGAAGACCTGACTGGATTATTCGATGACAAGTCCAACCAGCTCTATAGTGTGGTCCGTGTTGTGAAGGAGGGGTGGAGGTGTTTCCCACCGTGTATCCTCCGAAACCTGGAATCGTGGGGAGGA
>APFE030574702.1:0-13861 GCA_000404065.3 Pinus taeda
CTTACTGACCCTTCGCTTTTACCATGGTCACTTTCGGATTTTTTAGAATGTTTTGATGTTGCTTTTCCGGACTTGGATTTAGATCTATCTGTACCAGAACTTTCACTGAGCCTAATACTTGGAGTTGATTCCCTTACGGGTTCTAAGCATAGTTTTTCCAAAGGAATATTAGCTAACCTTCTTTCCCTATATTTTTTAAACTTCTGAAACTCTACTGGAGAGAAACGCGTTTGATCCGTTCGCAGAATTTCTTCAAGCGTGCTTTTCTACTGGAAAACATCATCAAAAAGATCTTTTTCTTTAGAGAACACTTTTATTTTGACTGCAATAGTGAAATTCTTAGCAATATCATGAGGGTCAAGCGGTCTTCCTATAAATTTGAATAATTATAGACACGTTATGTTATTCACTTCGTTGAATGCATGGCCTACATCAAATAGTGAAAAGGCTTCACAGGCTACAGGAAATTGTGGCCAAATAGCCTTATTTTTATCTTTCAAATCTTTAGTTAAACCTCCCTTTTCGCAGGTTTGATAAGCAATTTCCCGTGCCATGAGTTTGTCAGGAACATACAAAGCTAAGACGTGAGGGGAAGCGGCACTTCCGAATACCCTGACATATGTGAACAATTCTTCTCCAAACCATCTCGTGACTGTGAGTGTATCTGCCTCTGCTTCAAGAGAACATCTTGGAGCATCTTTGTTGTACAACATTTTGTACAGGGGTACCATAACTCCATGACAAATTTTGTAGAAAAATGGAGGGAATTTAGAATCCCACAATTCTTTGTGATAAACATGAATGGGTAAAGGGTCTTGAGTCGTCCATTTCCATCCCATAACAGGAAACTTTGAAACATAGAAAATTGCATCCATTACGTATGTCGATAAGTAAAATGGGGGATAAATTCTCTGGGAAACAGTTCTTTTAAATCTGTAATTTACAATGGCAGTAGCTAAGTTGTCTGACAGTATTCTAGAGCAATCCATAATAGTAGAATTAACGGCAACAACCAACAATCGTAGCCATTCAGATGAGAATTTGTTAATATCTGGTCTCCAGTAAAGTCTACAGAGCATAGCAGCAGCAAAGCAATATGGGGAAGTGAGAGAACCAGTACTATACATACCGTGTTTATCCTTTTTCAGCGGCTCGTCTCTCCTTGACCAATATTTAGTGCATTCTGCCAAGTCTTCATTTTCTATGACAAACTTCACTATGAACTTTTTGTTATAAGTTGCATGTGGCTCCGCCAAATGATACTTAAGTTTCAAATCTTGTGGAGCAAATGAGCCAATAAGTCCTTGACCCTGAGTCTTAAACTATCTGTTTTTAATGTTTGCGTTGTCCAGTACCCATTTAACCATGTTTGTGTAGGGGAGAATTTTGGGCCTTGCCGCTATCCGGTGCAAGAACGAACAGGCTAAATCTGCGACTGATGCCTCAGAAGAACTCTGTGAGCCTGCAGTAGCCGTAAACTCCGTTACCTTGGGATTCTCTTCCTCAAGTAGATTATACATGCCTTCCCAAGTGGTAATACCCACTTCTCTGTTACAGGCGGTGTCTGTATACAAGGGTGCCATTTCTTTATCTTTAGACATCAGAGCCTTGGCTTTCTTCCCCATAGTATCTTGTATACTGCTTTGTATATTTCTTTGTTCTTCATTCCTGCAGTTTACAAGTGAGGTGAGAGTAATGATAAGGAACAGTGACAGGAAAGCTTTAAATGTCGAATACATGCAAAAGTATACCACCTTACGTGAACTGGCTCTTCGATAAACTCAAAACCACATTTCATTAACAGCTGGCAACTAACTCATTAATTAGCATTAAAGCGCATAACCAGGTCTTGTTTTATGGGAAAATTTTTCTCGAATAGGGAGCCGAAAGATTTTGCGATGGAGCGATTTTATGATTTGTTTTGCAATATCGCAGATTGATGTATCGCATTATCACAAGATCACAATATCACACTTTTATTCTTCGTAAGATCGCTTTGCCGCTCTATCGTAATATCGCGATATCGTAATATCGCGATATCACAATATCGCATAATCGCAGTATCGCGTAATCGTAGTATATGACCATTTTGTGTTAATGTATTTCTTGCGAGGTGTGTTTTTGCGATATGCATCATCGCATATCGGTGTTTTCTGTGGTTTTTCAACGTAAGTGCGTTTTAAGGCATGTGATGCGATATTTGTTTTTCATTATGTAATCTCGCATTGCGATCTCGCAATCTTAGAGTTTGGCTAGTAAGGAGGCGTCCTATTATCCTTTCCACGATGCGATATTTCTTAAGGAGTGATTTTATCTTTCCTCATCATGAAACTTAGGCTTTTTAGATTTTTCAAAGGTATTTTCCTAAGTTTATGATGGTAAGTTTTATTAAAAAGGAAATACAAGTACTAATTCATTTTTTTTTAATTTTTTGACTAAGGGTCCCCACTTATTTAGTATTAGTGATAACACTAAATAAGAAGGGGGTTTGTTGGTGGCCACAACACACCCCTATACCATATTCCAAGCATGAATGTGGGACTCACAACAAAACCAACCAGGGATTCCTTAGGCTTTACCGTATATCACACCAAGGGATTCCTAGGTCTGAACCTTCATCAATACAATCAGGATTTACCACAATCCCCACCGAATCACTAGGCCCTAAACAAGCATGGATACCTCTAGATATCTCCACCTAAACCATGAAGAAATTGATTATCTCAACCTCTCGGCTTTACTGTGTATTTGTTTGTTACCAATCAAGGGATTCTTGGGCCTAATCAACGATATTAATCTCTGAGATTTACCCTGTATCCCTCCATTCACCAATTAAGGGATTCCTAGGCTCAACTAAGGTGTTCACAACTAGGATTTACCATGTATCCCATCTCGAGATTCCTAGGCCTTGTGAATAATCCTGAGACCAACCCTCTCAGCTTTGAGTCCATCCGACAATCCAGCTCAACTAGATACAAGAGAACCCACCACACCATGGATATCCTGAAATGGCAAGGCAAGGATGAAAAACACTTTCACACCTGGAAAAACCCATGCCAATGACAACAAGAGAACCAAAAACACATGCATGTACCATGCATGCCAATACTAGCAAGGAAATCATACATGAAAATCAATACCTCCAAGTAATTCCACAATATTTGCTTGATCCCACTCTTCTTTTCTTGATCTTTGCTTCCCTTTTCCTTCTTTGTCCTTCCCTTTTGCATCTGATTGCAATGGAAGAAACATTTCAACAATAGGGCTTAGATGTGCTTGGTGAAATTTCCATGCACTCGTCAAAGCAACACCGCTACATTCTCACTGCCACAGACTACTCCACGTGGTGGACAGAAGCAGTTCTTCTCAAATAGGTAAATGATAAGGAATTCATTAGCTTCCTTAAGAAAAATATAATTTCCAGGTTCAACATCCTGACTTCACTTGTTTTTTACAATGCAACGTGTTTTTCATCATTAGAATTATATGATTTTGCATTGGAAAATGGAATCGTATTAAAACATTCAGTTAACTATTATCCACAGGGAAATGGTCTTGTTGATTCTACAAATAAGAACCCCATCCGCATTATCAAAAGACCATTTTCTCTGAATAGAGGAACTAGTGCTCCACTTTGGTGAATGCCTTATGAGTTGACCAAGTCACGCTGAAACCCTCTTTGAATACATCTCCTTACTTCTTGGTGTATGGAAAAGAAGCCATCCTACCCCTAAACATATACCTGCATGCCCTTCAACTTTCACAAGAATCCTAGGGCAAGCCTTTCTTATTGGTTCAGTGTAGGATAAACACCCTTCACAATCTACAGGAAGAAAGGAAAAAAGCAAAAGAAAATTTCTCACTTCACCAGAGTCATATCAAGAAGTGGTTCATCAAGAATTTTGTATGGAAGAATTAATTCAGTGTATGTGACTTAGCCTTGAGGTGGGACAAATCCCACGAGGACACAGGAAAACATACTAAGTTCCAATCCATGTGGACTGGACCGTTCACCATACACAAAAAGCTTGGCCAACACACATATCTTCTGCAATCACTAGAAGGGAGGATTGACTCTCTTCCCGTTAATGGCCAAGGATTAAAATATTATTTTCAATGATGATCTGGGGTTGTGCCCTATCCTATGTACATAGTTTATTTTCTTTCTTGTTTGTGTGTTGGTCTTGCTTTTGTTTGCGTTTTTGTAAATAAGCATCATGTGTGAACGTGTTTTCTAGCTTCTTTGCGTGTGGCTGAATTGAAAAGATTCTTGTGACACTATAAATTTTGGCTAACCTTCATCCTCCTTCTTTGTTGTGGTCACATATTTTGTTCAATGAAGTTCCGATGGAAAATATGATCTGTCTATAAGGAGAGTTTTGGTCAAACCATGACACTTGTGTATATTCTAGAAACCTTATGCCACACTTGGTTCTATGTTTCAGTGTTTTCACACTTATCTAATAAATAGATGAGGAAAAGGGGAAAATATAAATGAGAAAACATGAATTAGAGGTCTTTATATTCTTCTCTAAAGGAAAATTCTCTCCTCTCAATAAGTCACAATCCTTCTTCCACCCCAAAACTAATAATTTCCAATGCACATTCCTCTTTAAATATATAAATAAAGGCAAAAGAAGAGAAAGGCTTCCTGCGCAGAGAGGTGAAGCAAGAAACTTCTCTGGGGTATTGTCCAGGCTCGCTAGCAGAGGAGAAATGTTTGTGTTCTTGTAGTGACTCCTCCAGGGTACTGTCTAGGCCTACTAACAGCGGAGCAACACCAGATATGAAAAACTATACTCTGACAATCTAAAGCTTGCGAACTTCACTACCCTTTCTGATTCGAAACATGTAATATTGTTGAATCTTATGCTTGTGTTCAATTAAGAAAGGAACAAAGGGGACCATGTTTATTCATATGGTAAGTGGGGAAGCCAAAGTGATATGCATGATGAATCAATACTCCCTGAAGAACTAAGACCATGCACAAAAGAGTTAACTGAGAGAGAGAAGCTAGAATTCTACCAGTGTGTCACCAAGTGTTGTCGCTGCTACAACACTCTCCATAATTTTGGCCTACACAAAATTTAAGAGCCTAACTTGGTCTTGGATATTATCATCGCAAACATTGAAATCCATTCCATGTGTTTTCTCTAAGTGTTTTGGTCCCTTTTGCAAGAAAGATAAAATGTAGCCTTTTTGCATGTTAGTTGTCGCACAATGTATATAAGCCCTTTTTGGTTGTTTCAAAGGGTTACTCTTGTGTAAATGAGTTTATGTAACCATGCAAACATCTGTCATACTCATTTCTAAAATTTTAAGCATTGCCGCACAAGTGTTGTCACGGTTGTCGCAAAGTGTATCTTTTGTGTTGCACTTGCCGTAAGTCATTGCAAAGTTGTTGCACTGAGGGAAATGTGTGTTTCATGTGTCATGTATGATATATGTTGTTGTGTCATCAAATTCTCTAAGTGTGTTATCACAGTCAAGTCATGTCATTGATCACATTAGTCCATTGATCCCACACTTAACCAAATTTCATAAATTTCCCAGCAACTTAGCCTCATTCGGCCTTCCTCAACTATGCATTGCATAGTTCCAACCCTCAAGATGAAACACTACCCTTTGACACTACACAATGCGTAATTTTTTCCTCCCAGGACTATGCATTGCGTAGTTCTAGTGCTCAGGGCTAGATCTTGGCCCCTAGAATTGTGTAATCCAACCCTCTAGCTTGGCCTCAACTGAGCATTATGCAGTCTATGAGCTCAAGCTTATCCCTTGAGCTCTTGAGTTGCGCAATTGTCTAATCACTAGGTCTTCTCCTCCTCTGTGAACTACCTAGTTGGCTGAAACAGTGAAAAACCCATCGACCCGACTCATTAAGTACCAAAACTGCACAATCTGCCTGCCCAGTCCAGCCTAAACTGTGCATTACATCGTCTCAAGGCTCAAGCTTCACCTTTGACTGCTTGAGTTGTGCAATTGTGCAGTCACAAAGCCTCTCCCTCAGCCTGCCACCCATTTTTTGCTCAATCAGTGGATCAGCATGCACCATCTAAGACTAGGGGTTTATCGAACGGATCTCGTCTCATCACGAGTGAATTATAGATGCAGGTACTCTATCATACCATGACAGGATTATGAAGAAGGAGATGGAGAAGGGAACCATGTTGAAAGACATGTTTTTAGCTGATTATGAAAGCTGATCAATAAAGAGAAACAAAGGGACACCCATTTGTGACCCTTGCTCAAGACTTGATATCATTGAAGACTCCTTACCTCTAAGCCATAAGGAGGTGGATAGAAGAGCATCCTCAAGAAGACATGTAGAAAGAAGCAACAAAAGTGGCTTGACATTTCCGTGTCATCAAGCAGTCCATGTCAACAATGTCATGTCATGTCATGAGTTTTCATATTCCACATTATTATTGTGCATCATGTAATTTCTTATTCGAAAATGTATTGTAAAGTGGAAATCCAAAGGACATGTATAGAAGATGAAGAGTCATGTAAATTCAAAAAGTCATAGGAAGTCAAAAAATCATGAGGGTAGTCAAAGAGTCACAAGTAAGGTGAAGCATCACCCCATTGGTTATATATACACCCTTATTGTATGACAAAATAACTTTTCATCTTGGCTTCTCCCGCAAGGCATTAGAGAGATAAACTGTTTCTTTTGAGGAGCAAGTGGTGGCTCCAACACTTCACTCTTGGAGCTAGTGGTGTTCGATTTATACATGTGTCTTAGGAAATTTTACTTAATATATGAATCTTGATGGCCATCACATTCTACATGCATGTATTATGAATGTTTGTAAGAGTATTCTATGAATGTTTATGATCCATGTTTGTTTTCACCTGTACTAAAGTAGTTGAACTATTTCAGCTATTTTAGTGCTTATCATATTGAGAATGTGTTGTAATGGTTGCAATGCCCATCACATCTTTCTAGACTATTTCGTTGGATGTTAGACGTATATCTCTTGTTCATGTGTGTTTCTACTAGAGTGGTACTATCACCTCTCTCTTAGAGGCTCAATTTATTTTCCCTCCGCAATAGAAGAACCTTGACACACCTACAACCAAACACTCACCAGGCACACTTACTTGCTTTTTGAAGGCACATTTCCATTCCTCTCTCTTGATGATAGTTAGAGCCAAGGAAAATCTTTAAGACACCAGCAATCAGGCCATATTTCAGATGGGGCTCCTATCCCAAACGGTGTGAAGTCTAATTTGGACCACATATCGGGGAGACCTCCTGAATGTTGGCAGGTCCAGCACCGTCAATAGAGTGAAAGAAAGAGGGAGCTCTCACAAATTAAAATGTGCCAATTCGCCGATGAGGTGGAGGAGAAACTCCTAAATCTCCATCTTAAATTTTAATCTCTCCCTCTTCCTCTCATTCTCATCATTCAGATAGCGGATAAACTAAACAATTGGATTAGATAAATCTAAGTTTATTTCTGTATACAGTAGATCAAAGAGGATGAAGAAAATATTCAGTTGGCATCTCTTCAAATAAGAGGCACAACTCCTGTTTGGTGGGAGAAAAAACTTCAAAAATGTATTCCACATGATGGTAAACTCATTTCTTCATGGTTTGAGTTTGTTTCTACATTAAGAGCAAAATTTTACCCATTGGGTTACAGGAAAAAGCCCATGATGGAATGGAAAAGCTTGAGACAAGGAAAAGGTCAGAATGTTCAAAGTCTTGTAGAAGAGTTCAAGAAGTAATAATTGGAATTCACTATTCATTTAGACTCACTAGAAAATTTAATGAAATACATTGGTTCTTTACACAGTTATCTCCATCATTCATTGTTGTTGTTTGATCCCACTAATCTAGATGAAGCTAGTGTGAAAAAAATCATCTTGAAAGCAGGGGAAAGCATGGACAAGAATATCATCCAAAGAAGACTTCATCTGAGCCTCATAAAAACAAGTTCAAGTCAAAAGGAAAGGGAAAGAATGAAATGACAACAAAGGAAGAAGAAGGGAATCCCCCTTGCACTCATTGCGAAAAAGAAGGGCATGATGAGGGGCATTGTTAGAAACTACATCCATAATTAAAGCCTAAAATGTTTGGTAGGAAAGGGAAGCAAAAAATGATTGATACAATGCAAAAACACCTTGGTTATAATTCCAGTGATGAGATGCATCTCACAACCATTGGGGTACATGTTAAAGGTTCCTTTCATGCTATTTCAAGTTCTAAAAGTAAAGCTCATGTTGATGAAAGAAAAAAAAGTGAATTGTTCAATATAAGAGTTGTATCTAAGCACACACAAAATAGCTTTATTATTTGATCTGGGTTGTCAAGTTGATTTGAGCTTAGAATTAATTTCTAAGAAGTTGGATTTGCAAACAAGACCTCATCCAAAACCCTATCCTTTTGGTTGTGTGTGCATCAATGCAAGACTCAATGTCACCAAGCAGTGTAGGGTTAGGTTTTCCATTGCTTCAAAGTTGATAGATGAGGTTGAGTTAATTGTTGTCCCATTTGACATTTGTGGCATAGTCTTGGGAAGACCATATGCATACGACATGTGGGAAATTTTTTTCATGCACGAGAACAATTACCATCTCACCAAAGATGGTGTGGAATATGTTGTCAAAGCTCACTACATGAGAGTCAATTCAACCTGTGTTAGTGCAAGACAAATGAAGAGACTCATCAACTCCAGCAAGAAGTGTATGCTCATGGTTGTGAGGAATAAATATGCTGAAGTATCTAATGCTTTCAAAGGTTGCAATACATCTCACAGGAAATAAATGTTTGTTATTGTCTCTAGCAGTGATGATATTTTTCAGGAACTAGGTGGATTTCCTCCCAAGAGGGAAATTCAACATGAGATTCATCTTCAACGAGATGCCCCTTGGCCAAATTTTGGCATGCATGAGATGTTAGTTGTGGAAATGGAAGAAATCAATAAGCAAGTGTAGGACTCATTGGAACAAGGAGTCATCAGACCTAGCTCATCCCCATGTGGTTCATTGATTGTGTTGGTTCCGAAGAAAGATGGCACATGGAGAATGTGCATGGATTATCAGGCTCTCAACAAGATTACAATGAAAAATTGGTATCCTCTCCCTTGTATAGATTATTTTCTTGATAAATTGAAGAAAGATGTCTATTTCATTAAGTTGAATCTGTGCAGTGTTTATTATCATATCAGGATTACATAAAGTGATGTATGGAAAATTGCTTTCAAAACCAAGAAAGGACTATTTGAGTGGTTCGTAATGCCATTTGGGATTTGCAATGTCTCAACAACATTCATGCAGGTAATGAATTAGGTATTTTTACCATTCTTAGATGAGTTTGTGATTGTATATTTAGATGACATTCTTGCCTTTAGAAAAACATGGGATGATCATGTCAAACATTTCAAACAATTATTGGATCAAAGAGAGATATTGTATGTAAAGTTGTCCAAATGTGAATTTGCCAAAACTTATTTGGTGTATTTGGGTCATATTGTTGGAGGAGGTCACATGAAGATTGATCCTTCTAAATTTGATGTAATTGTCAAATGGCCTAAACCTACAAATGCTACAGAACTATGAAGCTTCTTGGGAGTAGTTCGATACTTGCAGCTCCTTTGCATGCCATGGCCAGTGTGAAGTCGATCTTTGAGTGGGGAAGAAAGCAACTATTAGTTAACATAATTGTCAGTTAAATTACTTAGCATTAAATTATTAATCGAGGGTCATATACTTGTGAGGTATACTTGCACAATATATGCTAGGAATCAACTTTCAATTTCAAAAGGAAATTCTAATCTATTGAAAGAAATTGCAACATTGAAATGAACCTATTAATGAAAAATATCTAAGATGAGTATGCACACACTTTATTTTTCAAAAGTGTCAAATTCAAAACTTTAAAAGCAATATTTTAATGTATGAAATTGAAATGAAAAATGACATGAAAGTAAACTTACTCTATTGACATGAAAATAAATTTGTTCTAATGACATGAATGTAAATCTATATTATCAACAAGAAAGTAAATCTATCTTATCAACAAGAAAGTAAATGTATTCTAATGACTTGAAAGTAAATTTAATCTAAAAAGTAGCAAATCCTATACTAATAAATCATTGAATTCTTATTCTATGAAATTTAAAGGCAACCTATTTTGAAAGCAGTGAGAGATCAATTGAAATTACTAATGTGTGCATTGTCAGATTAGCATAATTCATGATTATCTATGAATGTAAAAACAAAAAAAATTGAAAAGCAATGAATCTTTAACATGAATTATAAAGCAATGAATCTATGAAAATTTGAAAGAAATAAAGTAGTTTTTTTTGTTGTTTTTGGTTTTACTCAAGTGCTTGATATGCAAAAGAACTAAATGGAATGAACATAAAATAATGTAAACAATGCATCTAATCAAAATAATTTAAATAAACATTGTAGAAAATGAACATAAATTAAAGAAATTAATCCATATTGCGAAAATGAAACATTAAAATACACCCATACTCATCAGGTGGTCATCCTAAAGTGCACGAGAGGTGGAAAGTTCAGGAAGCCATTTGATCAAACACCATATCTCATCATGAAATCTGAACCTTAAGTGTGGGATGAACATATACATTATGTTAATCATGCATACAATAGGGTTTTGCACTCTTCTACTCAAATTTCATTGTTTGAGACGTGCTTTGGGTACGTACCAAAATCACCCTTAGAATTGGTATTTTGGGAAAGATGAGGATTCCAATGAATGAAGTGATGAAGACAAGGCTCACAAGGTCATTCAAAGGATCCAAAAGATATATCAAGTAGTTCATGAACATTTGGAGAAGAGTTTGGCACAATATAAGGGTTAACATGAAAAACATAGAGTTGATCACCATTTCTATGTTGGACATTAGGTATGGCTTCACATCAACAAGGATAGGTTGAAGGGAGAAGGCAAGAAGTTGAAACCAATCAGATATTCTCCATTCACCATCTTAAAAAATATTGGGACAAATCATTATTACCTTGATCTTCCAGCTTATATGTAAATGTATTCCATAATCAATGTTGAGAACTTGAAACTTTATGAACCTCCCATGATCTTAGATCCAAAGGGTGGTGTTCAAGTTCTATCAATGGGTGATTTCGATCCACAATACTTGTACAAGTTTCCCGAACACATCATCCTAGATAGAAGAACCAGGACTTCACGATGGGGACATGTGGACTACCTTCGAGTGGGTTTCAAAGGAATGCATCCCAGCAAGGCATGATGGATTGAAAAGGAGAAAGTGATGGAGAAATTCCCTCAACTAACTATTGATTGATAAGGCTTTTGGAGTCCCAAAAGCTCCTCATTGGTGAGGAATGATCCAGGAGGATCCAGAAAGGCTCAAAATTTGAAGTACTTGAATCTGAGAAAAACCAACACTAAGTTGTAGATCTCATCAAAATTATTCTGATTGACTAAACGACACCTCAATCTGATTATGTATGACAAACTTATGCTCATCTGGAGTTTGGTACAAACAACAAAATTGTATGCACGTGGGAACCTACGATGCCATGTCTCTATGTCAGCGCGTTGATCTTGGAGCAGAGTCCCTCTAGCTGGTCCCAAACGTTCATGATGTCTGCAGTACACTGAGCTGCTGCTTGTTGAACCTGTTGTATTCTCTTTTCTGAGACCTCTGTTTTCGGTGTGTTGTGCTGCATTTGTGCAAGCATTCCTTCAATATATGCCATGATTATGAAGGCTTCATCAATCCATGGCTAGATGTGCGCTTTGAGAACTGCTTCCTTATGGAGCGTCGCGTCCACCTGCTCCTTTAACGCCTTGGCTTGCTGCATCCTTGCAAGCCACTGAGTAAGGACTACTGTCTGCATAGTCCCTTTGATTTGTCATACTGTTGTTGGATTTCACGTGCCTCTGTCTCCTGCCGTTGGATGTTGGGGTCCTCCTGCAACGTCATGAGGACCTCAAGCGCCTGTTCCAACATGTCGGTAGAGTCGCGCACTACACCTCTGGCAAGCTCTTCCAACCCAACTATAATAGCACTGGCGTGCTATTCTTTGATTTCTAGAGGAGTGGAAGGCTATGCCTTCAACCGTAGCTCGGCGATATGGAGATTCAACTCCAGCTGTGCCCTTGTTGTCTCTTCTCTCACGTCGTGAACTCCACTTTCCAAACTATGGATCCATACTTCCACCGGTAGATCTGCTATGATGGCTAGCTCCAGGACACGTCAGCAAGTGCCATCTACTGTGTGCACCAAATGTTGGTTCTGCAACACCAACTTGTCGTGCTACAAGCTAAGTTGTTCTATGTTAATTTTCTGCTTGCTGAGAACCTGGATTGTATGGCTTTCCCTAGCCCGCAGCTCTGCCGTTATCCCATCCTGTAACTAATATAGTGTTTCCCGAGGAAGGGTAGCCATGTTAAGGCCAAGGTATTTCATTGTGCTAAGTGACATCTGATCCATTGCATTTGGCAAGACTAACGCTCCCTCTGGCAACATTATTGTGTTGGCCATCCATTCGTGCAACATCTGCTCTACTATTGAAGTGCCTATTGCAACGTGCGTGGATAGGGTACCTTCCTCAGGGGGTCGCACCTATAAATCCTACAACTGTGCCCTGAGGGCCCCCAAAACATTATGGTGCTCCATCATAAACTCTTGAAGCGCTTCACTGGTGACATCGCGGACCGTCTTGCCAATGTCATGGAGATCACCTTCAGTTAAGGTGATCAGGTCAATGGCCAACTTCGAAGCCTTGACCTTTTTCCTTGGACCCGATCTCTCTGTGATGCGTGGCCATTTGAGCTGTGTGGACGCGGTCCCTGGGTCCACGCTCCCCTCTGCTATTTCGATGTCCTCTGCCTCCTGCCCTAAGGATGTTGCATGGCCCTCCTCTTCCTGTGTTGTTGCTACCTCTGTTATCTGCGCTGCTGTTGTTGCTTATGCAACCTTCTTTTACTCCGCGGCTTTCTGTGCCATTTCGCACACTACCCTTACCTCAGTTGCCTCTTTTTCATTCTGCCTTCTATCGCCAATTGGGTGACATGTAGCTTAGCATCATCCTTCTTTTTTAATGCTGCTACATTCTCTAGTTTTGCCAGATCTAGGGCGCGCCACTCGGGAGGCCATGTCTCCAATACAGTAATCACGTCATTAGTGGCTACAAATGGTAGCTTTATCCACTGCTGTGCCGGATCCTTTTGCACCCTGATGTAAATTTTGTGCATATCCACATTGAAGTCTACAAAACTCTGCAGACTATTGTGCACCGTAGGTGATAGTCGCGGCCTCCTGTTGATCCACATTTGGATGCTCGCCTCCATGAGCACCAAGAAACTTTTGTATTGTGAATCTGTTTCGCATCCTTGGTGGTCCATAATGAAGCGTACTTTGTGGCCTCTGGTAAGTCTCAGTCAATGTTTGGGAACTGACTATCCTCCGGCAGTTCTCCCGCTACCAAAAATATGGATAAGAGCAACCATGCATAGTGGAAAGCCTTACCCTACTCTTGGGCCTCATAACAGTTTAACAAAAACTCCTCGCAAAGGAATTCGGCCCAGTTGAACTGGACCCCCTCCGTGCATTCTTCAACCAACATGACCATCGGCACTGGTATCTCAAGACACATCATTTTATCATCACTTTACTAGCTAGGATTTGAGTTGCTACGCGCACCCCCTTGTCCTTGATGTTGGAGATGGCGTAGCCCCTCTTTTTTTTCTCCAGCGTATATTTTTCCTTCGTAGCTTCTGTTAGTGTTAGCCTTTGCAGCCTTCCTCCAGTGATCAAACATGCTCTTACAAGTGATTTTAAGGTGTCAAAATCAAATTTTGTCATTTCAGTGAGTCTTCAAGCAAAATTTG
>APFE030574703.1:5759-32289 GCA_000404065.3 Pinus taeda
CAACCATACGTTCAATTTCACTCTTTTGGGCATAGGGATATCTGTACGGCCTGATGTTTGGAGGAACACTTCCTGGAATCAGATGAATAGTATGATCATGATCACACATAGGTGAGAGACCTTTGGGAGTCTCAAATACCTTGGAATGATTGTCTAGGACTTTTTGGAGATTTGGATAAATAGATGATTCCGATGTGGAAACATCTAGTGAAGATAATTGTGCAATTACACCTCTTTGCTCCTTTTTTAGCTTTGTCATACCATTAAAGCTTATTATCTTTCCTGGTTTCCCTGCAATACCCCTTAATTCAACTTCCTTTCCTTCCATAGAAAATTTGATGAAAAATTCTTGAAAATTAAAAGCTATTGTACCCAAGGATTGTAGCCATTGGACTCCTAGTACAACATCAACACCTCCCATTGGAATGGAAAGCATTGGGCTAGTCAATACATATTCTCCCATGAATAGCTTGATATTATGGCACTTTTCAGAGAAATTTATTGTTCCTCCATTTGCAATCATCACTTGACACTCTGGTGCTGGATATAGGAAGCAATTCAATTCTTTTTCTACCCTACAATGAATAAAATTGTGGGTGCTTCCTGAATCAATAAACATTATTACCTTTTTCTTCTTGATTTGTCCTTCTATCTTGATAGTTTGAGGAGTGGTAATTCCTGCCAATGCATTACAAGATATGGTCGGATTTATTTATTCTTCATCTAGGCTTTTTTCCTGGAGTATATCTTCTTCTTTTGACCCTTCTTGCTCCTTTTCTTCTTCCTCTTCACAATCTATGTAGAATAATTCTTCTCAGCACACTTGTGACCTTTAGTGTATTTGCTATCACAACTGTAACAAAGCCCTTTTGCTCTTTTTTCTTCCAATTGTTGTGGTGTCAACCTTATAGGTTGTGGAAGGCTAGGCACAACACTTCCATCTTTATAGTTGTGAGTGGTATGCTTCTTGGTTGCCTTAATTTTGCTTTCCATTTTTCTTGCTAACTTGAATACCTTCTCTAATGAATCAGGTTCCCAAAGGCGAACATCATGTTGGATATTATCCTTTAAAGACCCTATGAACACATCAATCCTATGCTCCTCTGGAATATCTTTTACCCTTATGTTCAAATTTTGGAACTCCTCAATGTGCTCCATTATTGAACCCTTTTGTTTGAGACTTATCAATTGGCTAAAAAAAGTGTTGCTTTTTGTATCCTCATAATGTGCCATCAATTCTTCTGTAAAAATTGCCCAAGTGATAAATTTTTTACGAGAGCAAAGCCATTGATACCATAAAAACCGATTTGGTTCCAAGTATAAAGTTGCCATACGTACCTTTTGTGTGTTTTGCACATTATTGAGATCAAAGAACTGCTCCATCTGTAATATCCATGTGGCAGGATCCTTGCCATCAAACTTCCTCATATGGATTTTTGGAATATGGTGAGTCTTCGTTCCAACATTAGAGTCTATGGAATCATGATTAACATTTCATTTCTTCTCATCATGAGTTTCCTTTAGTACCCTTTCACCCTTATTGACCATTTCTTGTAGCAACTTATTCATATTTATCTTCAATTCTTCCATCTTATCATCCATGCCATCAATTTTAGCTTATACGCCTTTCTTTAAACCATCCATATTAGCTTCTACATCTTTCCTTAAACCATCCATCTTAGATTCTGTTGCTTTTTGTGAAAGTGACACTTTTTGCACTTGTTCTTGTAATTTTGATATATCATATAACATTTCTTCTTCTTCTTCATGAGTCATGCTAGAGCTTCCAGGCTCCTTACTAGGCGTTTGCATTTTCTTTCCTCGGGGCGTCAGTTACCGATAATAATGCTCTATTATGCCCTTTGAATTCCTTCAAAATAAATTTTCAAACCAAGCTTAAGCAAAAATTTAAGAAAATCTACACGCCTTTTTTCACTTTTTAGGAGCTTGATATTGCCTCTAATGTATCTTTGTACTTTCCCATCATCTAGTTCTAAATTTTTGATCTGTAGTAGCCTTTTGTGTCCTCTTTCTAATGCCACAAGTCTGACCCAAATTGGTTTCTCCAAGGAAGAGTTATGTGAAATCTCCCACAGTGACTTGATTATAGACTAGTTCAGTAGAGCGAAATTGTACGATGTGCCACGAGTCACTGTTTCAACCTTTGGATTTGAAAACTGCATACAAGAAACTAAAGTCTGTTCTCTTTCTGCACCTTGTTACGAAATTTCAATCCGATCCCCAGAGGGAAAGTTATGACGATTTTCCCCAGGTCACCTGTTTGGAATGTAATTGAGGAGTCTGCAAAAAGACCAACTTCCTCAGATCATATCTCCGCAAATATCGCGTGAAAAGCTCTGAAATTTGGACCCAAGGTTCAGCGTGATTTCTTCTCAAATGGGTTTTTTTTCGACTTTTGTAACATCACAGAAAACAATTTATAGGGAAAATTCCACGATGACCTGTTTGGAGCAGTGAAACCCTAGAATCCAAAGCTCTGATACCAAATGTTATGAAACTAGCTCATGAAAAGATAGAAAAGATAGATCACCGCCTTAGAATTCAGCCTCTTCGAGGGGGAAACCTCCTTTACATTACATAAATGAACAATTCTTGGATGATTCAAATGAAAAAACCTCCTTTCTATATATAGGAGTCTAAGGAGTCACAATATAAACCAACCGACCTAACAATAATAATATAAAGCCACAAAAATAACAATAGAGGGATTCTATGGTGCATAGTAATAACAATATGGAGGCAATAGGGGCACAAAAATATTAATAAGGGGTATAACTACAATAGTAATGGGGTAATCACTAGTATTATAGGGAACCAAACATTCAAAGTACCAGGCAAAGCTAGAACTAATGAGCAATCTGGCAGAACTAAAGAAGAAATAACTGCTAGACCTCCTGTACAGTGTTGGGGATGTGGAGGCTTGCATTATGTCAAGAATTCCCCACACCACAAGGGAGCTGACCAGATTTCACAAATACAAGAAGCCTTCATAGTAGGGGAAATAGCAAAGAGCCTCCCTAAAATCAATGTCGTTCTGGAAGATCATCACGTGGAATTTCAACCAACAATGATCGAATTTGAAGGTAAATGTTTTGATCTAACTGTATCTATTTTGATTGATTGCGAGGCTACATTGAGTTATGTTAGTCCTAAGATTGTGGAAAAATGTATATTGCAAGTAGTAAATTTTAAAAATGCAGGGCTGGTACAACTAGCCACAAGAGCCAAAAGGAGAGTTTTGGCTAAAGTTGATAATTGTCCTCTAGAATTAGCTAACCAGTCTATTATGAAAGATTTTAACGTGTTACCCTTAGGTTCATATGATGTCCTTACAGGCATGGATTGGCTAGAAAAATATTGGTCCCTTATTAACTGCAAGACAAAAACCATTAATTTCCGAAATGAGCAAGGGGAAAGACAAGAGGTGCAAGGTATTCAAAAACCTTTGCAAATAAGACCTGTAACAACTGACCAACTAGAAAAATGCATCAGGAAGGGTTGCTAGATTTATGTCATACAAGTGGGTTATGCTGACTCTAAAGAGAAATCTGATGCCTTAGAAAATATACTAGTAATAGAAAGCTTTTCGGATGCTTTTCTTGAAAAATTCCAGGCCTACCCCCAAAACAAGACATAGATTTTACCATTGAGTTAATTCCAAGGGTTGCCCTAGTTTCGAGAGCCCCTTACCATATGAGTATCCCCGAACTAATAGAGCTAAAGTTGTAACTGCAGGAGCTATTAGATAAAAATTATATATGACCCAGTGTATCCCCTTAGGGAGCTCAATTACTTTTCGTCAAGAAGAAAGATGGAACATTACAAATGTGCATGGATTATATTTAGTTAAATAAACTGACTATCAATAATAAATACCCCCTGCCTCGTATAGATGAGTTATTCGATTAGGTAAAGGGTGCAACTATTTTCTCTATAATTGACGTTCGTTCAGGCTATCATTAGATCCGAATAAAGGAGGAAGATATAGCAAAAACAACATTCAAAACCTGGTATGGAAATTATGAGTTCATGGTCCTACCCTTTGGGCTAACTGATGCCCCCGCAAATTTCATATGTCTCATGAATAGAATATTTCATCAATACTTAGACAAATTTTTGGTAAATTAATTGGTGACATATTTAATTACTCCATAAGCATGGAAGAACATAAGGAACATCTTCTGATTGTTCTTTAGAACCTAAGAGAACACCAGTTTTATGCCAAGTACAGCAAGTGTGACTTCTTTAAGGAACACATCCAATACTTGGGACATATCATCACCAAGGATGGGATCACAGTTGATCCGGAGAAAATAAGAACTATCATGGAGTGGCGGGTACTGAAATACGTGGTGGACATAAGATCGTTCATGGGCCTAGCTAGATTATAGGTGATTTGTGGAAGGTTTTTCTTGGGTGAAATACCCTATTAGCTCTCTATAAAACAAAGGAAAGGCCTTTAGATGGAATCCTGATTGCCAAAGGAGCTTTGATAAGCTTAAACATCTACTCACCACTGCCCTTATTTTGAGTATTGTTTATCCTAACAAAGAATATGTAGTTTGTATGGATGCTAGAAAAGAAGGTGTAGGAGGCGTATTAACGCAAGAAGGTAGGGTTGTAGCCTATTAGTCAAGGAAGCTTAATGACTAAGAACATAAATATTCCACTTATGATTTGGAATTAACAATAGTAATACATGCCTTGAAAATGTGGCGACACTATTTGTTAGGCAAGAAATTTTTGCTATTAATAGATCATCATAGTTTGACAAGCTACTTCAAACAACCCACTTTAAATGCCAGGAAAGCTTGTTGGGTTGATTTCCTAAGTGAATTTGACTTTGAAATCATACACTTGAAGGGAAAATAAAACAAGGTTACAGACACTTTAAGTCAAAAAGTGAACTGCTTATATGAAATATCCTTTAGTGAATCTTGAACTACCTTCTATGAGAAAATCTGTGAAACAACCATGGAAGATTTAATTTATAAACATTTATGGAAGCAATAAAAGATTGAAATAGTCATGAGCAAAAATTAGGATATGAGGTCAATCCAAATGAACTTCTCTGCTATAGGAAGAGGTTAGATGTACCTAACCAAAAACTACTTAAAATTTCAATCTTAGATGAATATCATAAAAGTTCTTATGCAGGGCACCCAGGATACTAGAAAATGATTTCTGCCCTTAAAAAAGAATTTTCCTGGCCTGGTATGAAGAAGGAAGTCACCGAGTATTTAGGATGTTGTCTGGAATGCCAGTAGGTAAAGGCAGAACACAAGCACCCAACAGGGTTGCTCCACCCACTACCGATTCCTGAATGGGAATGGGAAACCATATCTATTGATTTCATCACCGAACTTCCTAAATAAAAAAAGCTAAATGACTCTATCATGGTGGTGGTAGATAAATTGAGCAAATATTCTCATTTCATAACAGTTCAATTTATTTACAAAGTAGTGCAAATTGCAAATATTTTTATGCAGAATATCTTCAACTTACATGGTATACCCAAAATTATCATCTCTGGCTGGGATGTGAAATTCACATCAGCCTTTTGGCAGGCCCTTTTTGAAAGATTGGGCACACAGCTTTGCTTTAGTACTGCATACCATCCTCAAATGGATGGGTAGACAGAAAGAGTTAATCAAGTGTTCGAAGACATGTTGCGAACCTACGTAATACAACAACCTTCTACGTGGGAGGAATACCTGCACTTAGTAGAATTTTCTTATAATGATGGGTATCATATATCGTTACCGATGAGCCCTTTTGAAGTGCTATATGGATTAAAGTGTAGGACACCTTTGAGTTGGAGTGGCCCAGAAGATAAACTAATGCTAGGAGTAGATATGCGAGAGGAAATGGAAAAGATGGTAAAAATGGTATGAGGCAAATTAAAGGTCACTCAGGACTGGAAAATGATTTTTTCCGATTGGAAAAGGACCTTCTGAGAATTTCAAGTAGGAGAACACGTTTACATTCGGGTACAACCCAAGAAAAACACCTTGTAGTGGACTGGATGTGCTAATTTAGCACCTCAGTTTTGTGGGCCTTTCTAGATTCTAGCTCGAATTGGACCAGTGGCCTACCAGCTTTCTTTACCTAGCCATATTTGTGTAAACAATTTATTTCATGTTTCCTTACTTAGGAAATTTATTTATGATGCTAATCACATACTCAATTGGTAGAATATACAGGTAAAGTATAATATAAACATTTTACTAATAATCAGATGTTTGTTCTTTTTCTTTAAAAAGGATAAAGGGGAATGATTGACAAACTACAATAATTTTGTTTTGTATAGGTCAAACCGGAAGGCGAATTGCTGGTCGAGCCTCTGGTTATACTGATCAGAGAGAAGTAATGCTGCGGAAATGAGTTATCACCCAGGTTAAAGTGTAGTGGCAGCACTATGGGCCAGAAGGGGCCACCTGGGAAGATGAGCAGGTTATGAAGGAAACCTTTCCGGAATTATTCTCAGGAGGAAAACATTGAAACGATGTTATATATTAGGGGGGGAAGATGTGATATCCCCAAATTATGTAAATATTTTAATTACTGTGAACCAAATAATTTGATATTATTTTAAATATGGAATTATTTTTGAAAACTATTATGCATAAGTGAATTGCAGTTACTTGTAAATATTGTTTTACTTACTAAGTGGTTACAAATAAACAGTTATTGGCCTAAATAATAATTTATTATTTACTCAAAGAAGGATCAAGAGGATAGGGGTATGAAAGAAAGAGGAAATAATCCGTGCTGAAAAGTTAGACAGAGTTCTAATGCTACGTGTAGTTTGGACCATATATCCATCAAAGATATTATAGATCTCATCTAAGAGATAGTGAGAAATGTTGCTAGGTACATGAACAACTCGGGGGGCGACTATTGTGAGAGTAGTCTCAAGGTTGGTAGGCCTTTTATTGTGTAGCAAGTCTGAGCTGCAGGACAAGTCTAGAAGAATGATGTAAACCAGATAAGTAAATTATCTTATAGATAAATCTACAAGAATAAGGATGTATCTTATGAAAGTATTTCTGTGTTTAAAGCTATTATGAAGAAAGTACAAAAAACTAAGTAGAATTTAAATATACAGGAACCTTGTAATAGACTATAAAACAAGATAAATAGTCTAAGAACTAGTAGAATAAACATATAAAGACATGTCTCTAATAATAGACATGCAGAATATATAATGTCATATTTTGAATTAGATATATAATAAGAGGAAGAGTCTCATACAAGTATATTAAAAAATCCAATATTAGAATTGTTAGGCAGAAAAGAACAAGTATTAACAATCTTTAATTATCTTGCTGGCATTAAGGATGATTTTGCATAATGATTAAACCCATACCAGAATCAAGATCTTAGCATATCAAGCTTATGATAATTCCAAAATTAATTTTCCTGTAACTGATAATATAGCAATTTCAGAATAAAATGGGGAAAAAGCCCGAACAGTAGGAAACTCTATATATCAGTAGAACACCAAAACATAAATAAGAACTCTAAGAATAATTTCAGCAGAAAGATGCATTACGGACTCGTAGATTTATCCCATATAGTTTAATTTGGGAAGTATTCTAAGTCGTGAGAGCTACTATTCAATAATCTAAACATATGAAACATTCCCAGTGTCGAGCTCCCTAATCACCATAGATAGTTATCAAGAGAAATCGATACATTTCATATTACCTATAGCTGCAATAGGTAAACAAGATAAGTAATAAAATTACAGTTTGAGAAAACAAGAGATTGATACTGTATTAACTTATAGATTCCCTAGAGGGTTTGAAACTAACAATCATCATATATAAAAGTCCAAGTATATTAAATTCTGAAGCATTCCATAGTTTGGTTGTAGAGTTTGGCCGGAGAAGTTGGGTTGGTATAGAACAAAAACCAGCCAGCCTTGGCCTTGTCTCATCCACATAGAAAACCAAAATACATACACTGTCTCAGTTGGGTAAACCCCATGAATTAAAAGAACTAGAACCATACCTTATGATTAAAACTATTACAATTCTCTAAAAGCATGAAATCCATCCATAGTAAACTCTGAACTAGATTAAATACCCGGATAAGGGATTGAGCTTCTAGCTTGAAGTTTGTCGAGATGGGTAAGAGCTCCATCCACCCTTTGCCTGGGGTCCTGCTCCACCTGCAAACCAATACCTCCCAACCAGAAGGGAAAACGTGTTATTTTCCATTTATATAAAACCATAAGCATGCAAACAACTAAAGTAATAAAGCAATCAGAGACCTTTACCTTTGAAGGACTCGTGACACTGTTTTTTTCATTGAACCAGAAATCAATTGATAATCGGCGAGATAGGAGTATAGATCACCATGACAGTGAAGGAGAGCCTTGGCATCCAAAGGATCTAAAACTCAACCACAGAACAATAGCGTGGGCACACCAAAACCCTCTGGTGGAGCAGAATGATGAACACCATCGAAGGAGAGAAACAATGACCCCGAACTACCAACCCTTTAGAAACATAAGAACCTCGGAATGATATCAATCGTCGGATTGAGACCAAGGCCTGATGACTGTGGATAGGGTCTGAAATCCAAAAACTCTAGAAGCGCTCCACAACATTGAAGAACATGATAAGCTAGACCTTGCCCCTAGGCCATCACAATGGTCGGAGTAAATTTAGTGATTAATGAGGCCAGATGGCGGCAAGTGATGTATCTAAGTATTAAGTTAAAGTTTAAATGAAATAAATTGTAAACCCTCAACCTTGGTTAATAGGACGGGGTGATACCAGGTATACTTATAACAATTGTAAATCTATGGTTCAAACAAATCCCAAAAGTGTATGTAGATCATTGATGTAATCTTAGAAAACCTTTGATAAAAGGGATGGTACTAATGTAAGGATTACATCCATGTGATAAACATCAATATAATTGTATCAATGTTATAACTTTAACGTAAATGTTTCAAATGATATATGAACATTTAATATTCAATATAAATGGTGAATGTATAGATTTACTTTACAATAACTGTTGGCAAGAAATAACCAAGTTATATATATATATATATATATATATAATTTATATTAATATATATATATATTATATATATTATTATATATATAATAATGATTCATGAAATATGGTATCAGAGCGCCCATGTTACCACACTGAGACCTCTGGAATAAACAAATAACAAATTTGGTGATATGCATGTAGGAAAACACGAAACAGTCAGTATGAGAAGAACAAGGAATTTACCAGCCGGATCCATAATAGGGATGGGGCCTACAACATTTCAGGAAGGAAATCCTGAGGTTTGGGTACAACTGGGAGATCAACCACGGAATACTAAACCCGATATTATGGTGAGAGTGCAAGAGTTAAAAGATGAAATGACCCAGTTATGGGAAGACAATGAAAGGCTAATGCTAGAACAAGAAAAAATTATGAAGAGTCTATCCTATAGACATAGTAATCGGCTACCAGTACCTAGTCCCAAACACAGAAATATGATAGAAGAACAAGAGTTCTAGGACATAGAAACTGCTGGTGGTGAGGAAAATCGTGAAGAAGAATTAGATTATGTGTCCAATCATAGGGCACAGAAAAAGAAGTGGAACTTCAAGGGGAATTTCGAAAAATAAAGCCTCCTCTTTTTGATGGTGAACAAGAAGAAGCTACTGAAGCATGGCTCATAAATATGAACAAATATTTCTAGCTATGTGAATATGACCATAATCTGAAGGCTTGCCTGGCTATTTTTTAGTTGAAAGGAAAGGCCACACTATGGTAGGAATAGGTAAAGACCGTTCAAGGAGTGAATGAACAAAGTATAACTTGGGAAACATTTCCAAGATATTTTAAAGAAAAATATCTAATTATGATGAAAAATCAAAAGAATTTCATGATCTCTGGCTAGGCCAAATGTCTATGGATGAGTTCATAACAAAGTTCACATCATTACTTCAACATGTTCCTTACATTTGTGTAGAAAAAGAAAAGGTGCAGAGGCTCATCAACAGTCTACCTCAGTTCATGAAGGACCACCTAGAATTTGACAATCTAAACACAATGGATGAAGTTATTCATAAGGTCCGGATCTACTACCAACAAAACAAACCAAAGGGAGACATGAGTAAGAGATGGACTAATAAAAAGGGAAGTAAATTTATTCCCAATCCCAAAGGGAATAAGGGCCCCAGCAACAAAATTCTGTACAAGGGTCAGACCAACCAAATTTTTAATAAGAACTAGCCCAGGTTCAATGTACTAGGCAAAGCTATAACTAATGAGAAATTTGGCAGAAATGAAGCAAAATTAACTGCTAGACCTCCTGTATAGTGTTGGGGATGCGAAGGCCCACATTATGTCAAGAAGTTCCCAGAACGCAAGGGAGCTGACTATATTTCACAAATACAGGAAGCCTCCATAGTAGGGGAAATAACAAGGAGCCTCCCTAAAATCAATGCCGCTTTGGAAGATCATCAGGCGGATTTTCAGCCAACAATGATCGAATTTGATGGTAAACTTTTTTGATCGAAATGTATCTATTCTGATTGATCTTGGGGCTACACTGAGTTATCTTAGCCCCAAGTTTGCGGAACAATGTAAATTGCCAGAAGTAAAGTTTAAAAATCGAGGGCTAGTACAACTAGCCACAAGAGCCAAAAAAGGAGTTTTGGCCAAAGTCAATATTTGTCCTATAGAATTAGCTAACCAGTCTATTATGACAGATGTGAATGTGTTACCCTTAGGGTCATATGACATCCTTATAGGCATGGATTTTCTAGAAAAACATTTGTCCCTTATTAACTATAAGGCCAAAACCATTAATTTCCGAAATTAGCAAAGGGAAAGACAAGAGGTGCAAGGTATTCAGAAACCTTTGCAAATAAGACTTGTAACAGCTTCCCAACTAGAAAAATGCATCAGGAAGGGTTTTCAAATTTATGCCATACAAGTGGGTTATGCTGACTCTAAAGAGAAATCTGTTGCCTTAGAAAATATACCAGTAATACAAAGTTTTTCGGATGCTTTTCTTGAAGAAATTCCAAGCCTACCCCCAAAACGGGACATATATTTTACCATTGATTTAATTCGGGAGCTGCCCCAGTTTCCAAATGCGCTTACTGTATGAGTCTCCCTGAACTGACAGAGCCAAATATGCAACTACAAGAGCTGTTAGATAAAAATTATATACGGCCGAGTGTATCCCCTTGGGGAGCTCCAACACTTTTCGTCAAGAAGAAAGATGGAAGATTACAAATGTGCATGGATTATCGCCAGTTAAATAAACTGACTATCAAGAATAAATACCCCTTGCCTCGTATAGATGAGTTATTTCATTAGGTAAAGGGTGCAACTATTTTCTCTAAAATTAACATCTGATCAGGCTATCATCATATCCAAATAAAGGAGGAGGATATAACAAAAACAAAATTTAGAACCTGGCATGGACATTATGAGTTTGTGGTCCTACCCTTTTGGCTGACTAATGTCTCTGCAACTTTCATGTGTCTCATGAATAGAATATTTTGTCAATACTTGGAAATTTTTTTGCTAATCTTCATTGATGACATACTGATTTACTCTAGAAGCATGGAAGAACATAAGGTACATCTCTAGATTGTTATTCAGATCCTAAGATAACACCAGTTGTATGCCAAGTACAACAAGTGTAACTTCTTTAAGGAACAATTTCAATACTTGGGACATATCATCACCAAGGATGGGAACACAGTTAATCTAGAGAAAATAAGAACTATCATGGAGTAACCGGTACTGAAATATGTGGTGGACATAAGATCATTATGAGCCTAGTTGGATATTATATGTGGTGGACATAAGATCATTCACGGGCCTAGCTAGATAATCAACTTAAACATCTATTCATCACTGCCCCTATTTTGAGTATTGCTGATCCTAACAAAGAATATGTAGTTTGTACAGATGCTAGTAAAGAAGGCGTAGGAGGTGTATTAACACAAGAAGGTAGGGTTGTACCCTATGAGTCAAGGAAGCTTAAAGTTTCTGAACATAAATATTCCACTTATGATTTGGAATTAAGAGCTGTAATATGTGCCTTGAAAATGTGGTGACACTATTTGTTAGGCAAGAAATTTCTGCCTTTAACAGATCATCATAGTTTGACAAGCTACTTCAAACAACCCACTTTAAATGTTAGGCAAGCCCATTGGGATGATTTCCTAAGCGAATTTGACTTTGAAATCATACATTTGAAGGGAAAATAAAACAAGGTTGCAGGCACTTTAAGTCGGAAAGTGAACTAATTATATGAATTCTCCTTTAGTGAATCTTGAGCTAACTTCCATGATAAGATCCATGAAAATACCATGGAATTTTTAATTTATAAACATTTATGGCAGCAAGCAAACATTGAAAAATTCATGAACAAAAATTGGGAAATGAGGTCAATCCAAATGAACTTCTGATCAATAGGAAGAGGTTATACATTGTCTAGAATGCCAGTGGGTAAAGGCGGAGCACTAGCACCTAGCAGGGTTTGTCCAACCACTACCAATTCCTGAATGGAAATGGGAAACCATATCTATTGATTTCAACACTCGACTGCCTGAATCAGAAAAGCTAAATGACTCTATCATAGTGGTGGTAGATAAATTGAGCAAATATGCTCATTTCATACCAGTTCAATCAACTTACAAAGTAGTGCAAATTGCAAATATTTTTAGGCAAAATATCTTCAAGTTACATGGTATACCCAAAATGATCATCTCCGACTAGGATGTGAAATTCACATCAGCTTTTTGGAAGGCCCTTTTTGAAGGATTGGGCACACAACTACACTTCAATACTGCATACCATCCTCAAATAGATGGGAAAAATGAAAAGAGTTAATCAGGTAGTCAAAGACATGTTGCGAACCCACGTAATGCAATAGCCTTCTAAGTGGGAGGAATACCTCCACTTAGTATAATTTTCTTATAACAATGGGTATCATACATCGTTACAGATGAGCCCTTTTGAAGTGTTATATGGACAAAAGTGTAGGAGACCTTTGCGTTGGAGTGGCCTAGAAGACAAACTAATGCTAGTACTGGATATGCTAGAGGAAATGGAAAAGATGGTAAAAAAGGTACGAGGCAATTTAAAGGCTACTTAGGACCGGTAAAAGCATTTTTCCGATTGGAAAAGGAGCTTTCTAGAATTTCAAGTAGGAGAACACGTTTACATTCAGGTACAACCCAAGAAAAGCACCTTGTAGTGGACTTGATGTGCTAAGTTAGCACCTCGATTTTGCGGGCATTTCTAGATTCTAGCTCGAATTTTACCAGTGGTCTACCAGCTTGCTTTACCGAGCCATATCAGTGTACGCAATGTATTTTATGTTTCCTTACTCAAGAAACACATTTATGATGGTAATCACATACTCAATTGGTAGAATATACAGGTAAAGTATAATATAGACATTTTACTAATAATCAGAGGTTTGTTCTTTTTCTTTAAAAAGGATAAAGGGGACTGGTTGACAGACTAAAATATTTTTTTGTTTTTATTTTTGTATAGGTCGAACTGGAAAGTGAATTCCTAGTCGAGCCTCTGGTTATACTTGATCAGAGAGAAATAATGATGTGGAAACGAGTTATCATCGAGGTTAAATTGTAGTGGAAACACTATGGACCAGAAGAGGCTACCTGGGAAGATGAGCAGGTTATTAAGGAAACCTTTTCAGAATTATTCTCAAGAGGAAAAGATCATGACGATGTTACATCCAGGGGGGAAGATGTCATATCCCCAAATTATGTAAATATTTTAATTACTGCGAACCAAACAATTTGATATTATTTTAAATATGGAATTATTTTTGAAAACTCTTATGCAAAAGCGAATTACAGTTACTTGTAAATATTTTTTTTCTTACTAGGTAGTTAGAAAGAAACAATTATTGGCTTAAATAATTCTTGAGTATTTACTCAAAGAAGGATCAAGAGGATAGGGGTATCTGAGATCAAGAGAGAAAGAAAGAGAAAATAATATGTGCTGAAGAGTCAGATAAAGTTCTTATGCTACGTCTGGTTTGGACCATATATCCATTAGAGGTATTATAGATCTCGTCCAAGAGATAGTGAGAATGTACCTGGGTAAGGAGCAACTCGGGAGGAGACTAACACAAGAGTAGTCTCAAGGTTGGGAGGCATTTTATTGTGCATCAAGTCTGAGTTGAAGGACAAGTCTAAAGGAACGGTGTAAACCAGATAAGTAAATTATCTTACAGATAAATCTAGAAGGATAAGGATGTATCTTATGAAAGTATTTATGTGTTTAAAGGTATTATGAAGAAAGTACAAAAAGACTAAGTAAAATTTAAATATATAGGAACCCTGTAATAGACTGCAAAACAAGATAAATAGTTTGAGAACTAGTAGACTAAAAATATAAAGACATGTCTTTAATTATCTTGCTAGCATTAATGATGATTTTATAATGATGAAGCCCATACCAGAATCAAGATCTTAGCATGTCAAGCTTATGTTAATTCCAAAATAAAACCGCCTGTAACTGACAATATAACAATTTCAGAATAAAACGGGGAAAAATCCCAGACAGTAGGAAACTCTATATAGTAGTAGAACACCAAAATGCAAGTAAGAACTCTAAGAATAATTTCAACAGAAAGACACATTATAGACTCAAAGATTTATCCCATCTAGTTTAATCTGGGAAGTACTCTAAGTCACGAGAGCTATTGTTCAATAATCTAAACATATGAAACATTCCCAGTGTTGAGCTTCGTAATCACCACAGATAGTTATCAAGAGAAATCGAGACATTTCATATTACCTATAACTGCATTAGGTAAATAAGATGAGTAATAACATTACTGTTTGAGAAAACAAAAGATTAATACTATATTAACTTATAGATTTCCCATAGGGTTTGAAACTAACAGTCATCATATTTAAAAGTATGAGTATAGTAAATTATGAAGCAGTCCATAGTCTAGCTGTAGAGTTTGGTCGAAAAAGTTGGGTTGTTCTCGAACAAAAACCAGCCAGCCTCAGCCTTGTCTCATCCACACAGAAAACTGAAATACATACACTATCTCGGTTGGGTAAACCCCATGAATTAAAACAGTCAGAACCAAATCTTATACTTAAAACTATTACAAATCTCTAAAACAATCAAATCCATCCACAATAAACTTTGAACTATAGATCAAATACCCGGATAAGGGACTAAGCTTCTAGCTTGAAGTTCGGCGAGATGGTTAAGAGCTCCATCCACCCTTTGCCTAGGATCCCGCTCCACCTGCAAACCAATCCCTCCCAACCAGTAGGGAACAAAAGTTATTTTCCATTTACATAAAACCATAAGCTTGCAAACAACTGAAGTAGTAAAGCGGTTAGAGACATTTACCTTTCAAGGGCTCGCAACACTGTTGTTTTCACTGAACCAAAAGTCACGTGATAACCGGCAAGATAGAAGCATAAATCCCCATGACAGGGAAGGAGAGATTCGACATCTAGCGGCTCCAAAACTTGACCAAGGAACAACATCGTGGGCACACCAAAACACTCTAGCAGAGCATAACGATGAACACCATCAGAGGAGAGAACAATGACCCCAAACTACCAACCCTTTAGAAGAATAAGAACCAGGGAACGATATCAACCGTCGGATAGAGCCCAAGGCCAGATGAGCATGGATAGGGTCTAAAATCCTAGAACTATTGAATCTCTCCACAACATTGAAGAACACGACATACTAGACCTTGCCCCTAGGTCGTCACAACAGTCAGAGTAAATTTAGTGATTAATGAGGCCAGATGGTGGCCAATGATGTATCTAGTATTAAGCTAAAGTTTAAATAAAATGACTTGTAAACGCTCAACCTTGGTTGATAGGACGGGGTGATAACAAGAATACTTATAACAACTGTAAATCCGTGGTACAAACAAATTCCAAAAGTGTATGTAGATCATTGATGTAATCTCAGAAAACCTTTGATAAAAGAGATGGTACTAAAGTAAGGATTACATCCAAGTGATAAACATCAATGTAACCATATCAATGTTATAAATTTAATGTAAAGGTTTCAAATGATATATGAACATTTAATATTCAATATAAATGGTGAATGTATATATTTACTTTAAAGTAACAGTTGGTAAGAAATAACAAAGTTATACATATATATATATATATATATATATATATATATATATTATATATATATATATATATTATATATATATTATATATATATATATATATATATATATATAACTCTATCAAATGATGGATTCATGACATATGATATTAGAGTGCTTAGGTTACCAAGCTAAGACCTCTCGAATAAACAAATAACAAATTTTGTGATATGCACATAGGAAAACAGGAAGTAGTCAGTATGAGAAGAATGGGGAATTTACCACCTAGATTCGTAATAGGGATGGGGCCTATGACATTTCAGGAAGGAAATATTGAGGTCTAGGTACAACTCGGAGATGAGCCATCGAATAATAACCCATATATTATGGTGACAACGCAAGAGTTAAAGGATGAAATGGCCCGGTTACGGGGAGACAATGAAACATTAATGCGGGAACAAGAAAAAATTATGAAGAGTCTATCCGACAGACAGAATAATCGGCCACTAGTACGTAGTCCCGAACACAGAAATATGACAGAAGAACAAGAGTTTTGGACAGAGGAGGTAGAAACTGAGGGTGGCGAGGAAAACCGTGAAGAAGAATCAGATAATGTGTCCAATCATAAGACACAGAAAAAGTTGAAGTGGAACTTCAAGGGGAATTTCGAAAAATAAAGCCTCCTCTTTTCGATGGTCAACAGGAAGAAGTGGTTGAAGCATAGCTCATAAATATAAATAAATATTTCCAACTATATGAATATGACCATAATCTGAAGGCTCACCTGGCTATTTTTCAGTTGCAAGGAAAGGACACATTATGGTGGGCAAAGGTAAAGACTGTTCGAGGAGTGAATGAAACAATTATAACCTGGGAAGAGTTTCAGAGATATTTTAAAGGAAAATATCTAATAGAGATATTTTATGATGAAAAATTAAAAGAATTTCAGGATCTTTGGTTAGGTCAAATGTTTATGGACGATTTCATAACAAAGTTCACATCATTACTTAGGTATGTTCCTTACATTTTCTAAGAAAAAGAAGAGGTACAGAGGTTCATCAACAATCTACCTCTGTTCATGAAGGAATGCCTAGAATTTGACAATCCAAAAACAATGGATGAAGTTATGCGTAAGGCACGGATCTGCGATCAACAAAACAAGTCAAAGGGAGGCACGAGTAAGAGATGGATTGATAAAAAGGGAAGTAAATTTATTGCCATTCACAAAGGGAACAAGGGCCCCAGCAACAAAGGATTGTATAAGGGTCAAACCAACTGAAATTTTAATAAAAACCAGCCTAGATTCAAAGTACCAGGTGAAGCTAGAATTAATGAGCAATCTAGCAGAACTGAAGCAGAATTAATTGCTAGACCTTCTATACAGTATTGGGGATGTAGAGGCCTACATTATGTAAAGAATTACCCACAACGCAAAGGAGCTGACCAGATTTCACAAATATAAGAAGGCTATAGTAGGGGAAATAACAAGGAGCCTCCCTAAAATCAATGCCACTCTTGAGGATCATCAGCGGAATTTCAGCCAACAATGATCGAATATGAAGGTAAATGTTTTAATCAAACTGTATCTATTTTGATTGATCCTAGGGCTATATTGAGTTATGTTAGTCCCAAGGTTGTGGAACAATGTAAATTGCAAACAGTAAAGTTGAAAAATCCAAGGCTAGTACAACTAGCCACAGGAGCCAAAAGAAGAGTTTTGGCCAAAGTCAATAATTGTCCTCTAGAATTAGCTAACAAGTCTATTATGAAAAATTTGAACTTGTTACCCTTAGGGTCATATGATGTCCTTATAGGCATGGATTGGCTAGAAAAACATTGGCCCCTTATTAACTGCAAGACCAAAACCATTAATTTCTAAAATGAGCAAGGGGAAAGACAAGTGGTGCAAGGTACTCAAAAACCTTTAGGGAACAAATCCAGTATTTGGGACATATCATCACCAAGGATGGAATCGCAGTTGATGTGGAGAAAATAAGAACTATCATGGAGTGGTTGGTATTGAAATATCTAGTGGACATAATATCGTTCATGGGCCTAGCTGGATATTATAGGCGATTTGTGGAAGGTTTTTCTAGGGTGGCATACCCTATTACCTCTCTAAAAAAGAAAGGAAAGGCCTTTATATGGAATCATGACTACCAAAGGAGCTTTGATCACCTTAAACTTCTACTCACCACTGTCCCTATTTTGAGTATTGCTGATCCTAACAAAGAATATGTAGTTTGTATGGATGATAGAAAAGAAGGTGTCGGAGGTGTATTAATGCAAGAAGGTAGGGTTGTAGCTTATGAGTCAAGGAAGATTAAAGAATACGAACATAAATATTCTGATTATGATTTGGAATTAACAACAGTAATACATGCCTTGAAAATGTGGCGAAACTAATTTTTAGGCAATAAAGTTTTGCTATTAATAGATCATCATAGTTTGACAAGCTACTTAAAATAGCCCACTTTAAATGCTAGGCAAGTCCGTTGGGCTGATTTCCTAAACGAATTTGACTTTGAAATCATACATTTGAAGGGAAAGTAAAACAAGGTTGTGGATGCTTTAGGTCGAAAAGTGAACTGCTTATATGAAATCTCCTTTAGTGAATCTGGAACTATGTTCTATGAGCAGATCTTTGAAACAACCATGGAAGATTTAATTTCTAAACATTTATGGCAGTAAGAAAAGATTGAAAACAGTCATGAACAAAAATTGGGATATGAGGTCAATCCAAGTGAACTTCCGGTCTATAGGAAGAGGATATATGTACCTAACCAAAAACTCCTTAAAAGTTCAATCTTAGATGAATATCATAAAAGTCCTTATGCAAGGCACCAAGGATACAGGGAAATAATTTCTGCCCTTAGAAAATATTTTTTCTAGCCTTTTATGAAGAAGGAAGTCATCGAGTATTTTGGACGTTGTTAGGAATGTCAGTAGGTAAACGTAGAGCACCAACACCCAGCAGGGTTGCTCCACCCACTACCAGTTCCTGAATGGAAATGGGAAACCATATCTATTGATTTCATCACCAGACTACCTAAATAAAAAAAGCTAAATGAATCCATCATGGTGGTGGTAGATAAATTGAGAAAATCTACTAATTTCGTACCAGTTCAATCGACTTACAAAGAAGTGTAAATTGCAAATATTTCTATGCAGAATATCTTCAAGTTACATCGTATACCCAAAATGATCATCTCCGATCGGGATGTGAAATTCACATCTGTTAGCTCCCTATAATACTAGTGATTCCCCCATTTCTATTATCTTTGTATCTTTTATTGTTAGTTTTGTGCCCCTATTGTCCCCATATCGTTATTACTGTGCCCCATAGAATCCCACTATTGTTATTTTTGTGCATTTATATTATTATTGTTAGGTTAGTTTTGTTTATATTGTGACTCCTTCAACTCCTATATATAGAAAGGAGGTTTTGTAATTTGAATCATCTAATAATTTTTCATTTGCGTAATGTCAATGAGGTTTCCCCCTCGAAGAGGATTATTTATAAGACGTTGATCTATCTTTCCTATCTTTTTGTGAGTTGGTTTCATAACATTTGGTATTAGAGCTTTGGATTCTAGGGTTTCACTGCTCCAAACATGTCATTGTAGAATTTTTGCTATAACTTGTTCACTACAAAGTTTCAGAAGCTAAAACAAAAACCCATTTGAGAAGGAATCAGTCTAAACCTCCATCCTGAATTTTAGATCTTGTCTCGCTATATGTTCAAATATATAATCTGAGGAAGGTAGGATTTTTACAGACCCCCGAATTACATTCCAAATAGGTGACCTTGGGAAAATTGTCATAATTTTCACTTTGAGAATCAGATTGAATTTTTGTAAGAAGTTAAAAAAGAGGACAAACTATACTTTTTTGGGTATCATTTTTAGAACCTAGGGTTGAAACAATGATCAGCGATACGTCGTGAAAGTTTGATCTACTGAACTAGTCTATACTCAGGTCATCGTGGAAGATTTGGTGTAACTCTTCATTGGAGAATACAATCTTGATCAGACTTATGGGGTTAGAAATATTACTCAAAGGGTTACCACAGGAAGAAATTTCAGACCTTGGAGATCCAAAATTACAGAGATACATCAGATTCAATATCGAGCTCCTACAAAGAGAAAAAAGGTGTGTAGTTTTTTTTTTTAATTTTTGCATAAGCTTCGCCTGAAGAATTAGTTTGAGAGAATTAAAAGGGCATAGTGAAGCATTATTATCAGTAATTGATGCCCCGAAGAAAGAAAATGGAAACACCTAGTAAGAACCCTGAAATCTGTAGCATGACTCATGAAGAAGAGGAAGAAATGCAACATGATATATCAAAATTATGAGACCAAGTGCAACAAATTTCACTCGCACAAAAAGTAACAGAAGCTAAGATGGATGGTTTAAAGAAAGACATAGAAGCTAAGATGTATGTCGTGAAAGTTAAAATGGATTGTTTAAAGAAAGGCGTAGAAGCTAAGATGAATGACGTGGAAGATAAGATGGATGACGTGGAAGCTAAGATGGATGGCATGGAAGCTAATATGGATGACGTGGAAGCTAAGATGATTGATTTAAAGAAAGGCATGGAAGATTTGAAGACAGATTTGAAGGCAGATTTGAAGACAGATTTGACAAAGTTGCTACGAGAAATGCTTACTAATGGCGAAAGGGTAGTAAACGAAACTCATGATGAAAACAAAATAAATGTTAATCATGATGTCATAGACTCTAACATTGGATTGAAGAACCATCATGTTCCAAATATCGATATGAGGAAGTTTGATGGCAAGGATCTTAGAACATGGATACTACAGATGGAGCAATTTTTTGATCTCCATAACATGCAAAACACACAAAAGGTATGCATTGCAACTTTATATTTGGAACCAAATCAGTTTGTATGGTATCGATGGCTTGCGCTATTTTTATGGATGAAGATAGCACATTATGAGGATACAAAAGGCAACACTTTTTTTAGCCAATTGATAAATCTGAAACAAAAGGTTTCAATGATGGAGCACATCGAGGAATTCCAAAAATTGAATATAAGGGTAAGAGATATTCGAGAGGAGCATAGGATTGATGTGTTCATAGGGACTTTAGAAGATAACATCCAACATGAGGTTTGACTTTGGGAACCAGATTCATTGGAGAAGGCATTCAGGTTGGCAAGAAAAATGGAAAGAAAAATTATGGCAACAAGGAAGCCTACCACTCACAATCATAAACGTGGTGAAGACTGTATATGCATTACCCTAGCCATCCAGCAACCAATAAAGAGTTGACACCACACACAATTGGAGAAAGAAGGAAAAAGGATTTTGTCTACAGTTGTAGATAGCAATACACTAAGGTCATAAGTGTGTCGAGAAGAAATTATTTTTAGATAGATTGTGAAGAGGGGAGGAAGAAAGGAACACGAAATGTCAAAATAGGGGATATACACCAAGAACAAACCCTAGAAAAAGAATAAATGAATCTGACCATATCTTGTAATGCATTGGCTAGAATTACCACTCCTCAAACTATCAAGATAGAAGGGCATATCAAGAAGAAAAAGGTAATAGTGTTGATTGATTCAGGAAGTACCCATTATTTTATTCAGCGTAAGATAGCCAAGGAATTGAATTTCTTCCTATATCCAGCACCAAAACGTCAAGTGATGGTTGCAAGTGGAGGAACCATAAATTGCTTAGGAAAGTGCCATAATATCAAGGTATCCATGGGATAATATATATTGAATAGCCTAATGCTTTCCATTCCAATCGGTAGTGTTGATTTTGTACTAGGAGTTTAAAGTATACAATCCTTGGGTACAATAGCTTTTAATTTTCAAGAACGTTTCATGAAATTCTATTCAGAAGGAAAGGAGGTTGAATTAAGTGGTATTGGAGGGAAACCGAGAAAGATAATCAACTCTAACGCAATGAAAAAGCTTCTAAAGAAAGAACAATGAGGCATAATTGCACAATTATGTTCACTAGAGGTTCCCACATTGAAATCATCTATTTCTCTAGATCTCCAAAACGTATTGGAAAATCATTCCAAGGTATTTGAGACTCCCAAAGGCCTTCCACCTATTCATGATCATGATCATGCTATTAATTTGATTCCAGGAAGTGTTCCTCCAAACATCAGGCCTTACAGATATCCCTATGTCCAAAATATTGAAATTGAATGTATGGTTGTAGAAATGCTAGAGGCTAGTATAATTCAACCCAGTCAAAGTTCTTTCTCTGCTACAATAGTAATGGTTCACAAGAAGGATGGATCATGGCACATGTGTCTAGGGATATCAACAGGCTCACTATTAAAGATAAATTTCCCATTTCTGTCATTGTTGAATTATTGGATGAATTGCATGGATCAATTTACTTCACCAAGTTGGATCTTCGTTCAGGATATCATCAAATCGGAATGAAGACTGAAGACATTCCAAAATTTTTTTTTAGAACTGATGAGAGTCATTATAAATTTTTGGTCATGCCTCTTGTCCTTACTAATGAACCTTCTACATTTCAAGGTTTGACGAATTCCATTTTCAAACCCTTCCTTAGAAAATTTGTGTCAGTATTTTTTGATGATATACTAATCTACAACGAGTCTTGGAAGGATCATGTCCAACATGTTGACATGGTGCTCAAACTACTAGAGGAGAAACAATTATATGCAAAAATATCAAAATGTTTCTTTGGAGTACAAGAGGTGGAATATCTGGGTCATATTGTATCTCGTGAAGGTGTTAAGGTAGACCCCAGAAAAATTAATCCATTAAGGAATGGAAAATCCCCACATCCATAAATCATCTACGAGGATTTCTTAGGTTGACAGGGTATTATCGCAAGTTTGTTAATAATTATGGGAGAATAGTAGCACCTCTAACAACATTATTGAAGAAAGATGCATTTTCATGGACTCCATAAGCAGCGAAGGATTTTGAACATCTTAAAGAGGCAATGTGCCAAGCACCAGTCTTAGCTACACCCGACTTCACAAAAACCTTTATTGTGGAACGTGATGCCTTAGGAAATAGATTTTGTGTTGTTTTAATGAAATAAGAAAGACCCATTACTTTCGAAAGTCATCCAATCAAAGGAAAGTATTTAGAGAAAGCTATTTATGAGAAGGAAATGTCGTCAATACTACATGCACTTAATAAAAGGTGATCCTACCTAATGGGAAGACACTCCAAGGTAAAAATAGATCATGATAGTCTTAAATAATTTTTAGAACAAATATTATCTTTAGAAGAGCAACAAAAATGGGTCACAAAGATGTTGGGTTATGACTTTGAAATCACTACAAAAGGGAAGCAAATGTTGTGGCCAGATGCTCTCAGAAAGGATGAGGATGTGGAAGCATTTCTTTGCTCCATTTCTATTATCCAACCAGATTGGATAAACGAAGCAAGGGATGAATGAAAGAATGATGAGGATGTGTGGGAAATCATTCAAAATGTACAACAAGATCCCTGTACATCTGATACATTTAGCTAGAAAAATGATTCATTATGGTACAAGGATCGATTATACCTATGTAAGAATTCCCAACTCGAACAAAATATTCTTAGGGAATTGCACACCTCTCCCTTAGGAGGGTACTCAGGATTTATAAAATCCTACCATAGGGTTAAGAAGTATTCTTTTGGGATAGCCTTAAATTAGATATTCAAAACTTTGTGGTGGAATGTTTGGTTTTCCAAGAAAATAAAGTTGAAAGAATTAAAACCCCGGGACTATTACAACCTTTATCCATTCCAAGCCAATGTTGGGAGGAGGTTTCAATGGATTTCATCACAGGTTTACCCAAGTCCGAAGGAAAGAGTGTTTTCATGGAGGTAGTTGACAAACTTACCACGTATGCACACTTTTGTGCATTATCTCATCCATTTAAATCGAGTATAGTTTCTACTGCATTTATGGAAACAATTCAAAAGCTACATGGAAACCCAAATATTACTGTAAGCGACAGAGATTCCTTTTTCATTGGAAATTTTTGGACATAATTATTTTCTTGTCTTGGTACTTAGTTAGCTCATAGCTCATCTTATCATCCTCACTCTGATTGGAAAATTGAGATAGTAAACAAATGTTTGGATGGATATCTTCATTGCTTTGTATCTGATAAATAGACGCAATGGGTCAAATGGTTTCCTTTGGCTGAATGGTGGTATAACACTTCCTTCCATACTGCAACAAAAATGACCCCATTTATGGCACTTTATGGATATCATCCACCATCCATCAAATCATATTTAAGATAAAATTCTAAGGTTCAAGCGGTGGAAGATCACGTCGAGCATCAACAACAAGTTCTCCAACTCTTAAAGGATAACTTTGCCTTGATGAAACATAGAATGAAACAACAGGCATATCAACATTACAACGAAAGAAGTTTTGATGTAGGTGATGGGTATTCCTACGGAAACAACCATATAAACAAATATCCCTTGAAAAAGTTAAGAAGGATGATAAATTATCACCAAATTTTTATGGTATGTACAAGGTGTTGCAAAATATAGGTACTATGACATAGAAATTGGAGCTTCCTGCAGCGTCCCGAGTGCACCTAGTTTTCCATGTTCCATGCTTAAAGAAGGTTATAGGTGACAAGCTTCTAGTTCAAACAATATTGCCAGAACTTGATGAGGAAGGAAAAATCATATTGGAACCTGAAGCAATCAAACAAACAAGAACTCGACAGCTACAAAATCGATCAATTTCATAGTATCTCATCAAGTGGAAGAGCTTATCTATTGAATATTCCACATGGGAGAATGAGAAGTTTATATAGAAGCATCCAGAACTACTCAAGCATTGAGGACAACACTTTTTTGAAGGAGAGGGGCTTGTTAGGTCCCTATAATACTAGTGATTCCCCCATTATTATTGTTGTTGTATCCCTTATTTGGCCTACATTTCCGTTGCAATGTAGTGCATTTTCACTACACGATTTTGGACTTGCATGCAAGGAAGCAGAGATTATTAAATCTCTAAAATTGACTACATTCCCAGGAATACATTATGACCCAAATGACATCGCTAAAGAATTCACTACTATGGTGAAAGTCAAACCATTTACCCATGAGGAAGATGCCTTCGATGACCTCTTCCTACAAAAGGAAACATTTTCGAAAGCGATGCATATGACATCACTACTTTTTGCCCCGAATGATCTTGAAGCCTTCCGTGAATATAGGGAGAGGAGATTATTCAAGGTCCCATTGGACCTGCTACAGATTGAACTAATAAGGGAGCCAACTCTAAGTGTAACCTTAGAGGAAATCTCCAGAGAAATTCCGAAGCAGAGTCCTAGGAAAAGTCTACTCGTGAATCATAGCACTCACAACTATAGTCTCAAAATGGGGGTAATAAAAACACAAAGCCTGAAAGGGACACAACTGGAACCATAGACAAATCAGCCAAGCAAACCTCGACCACGAAACATGCTAAAATTCACTCTACTTCCACATAGTTGGTGAAACCCCCAGTTGTTGATTTAGAAAAAGAATGGGAGAATTTTAATAAGAAGCTCCACTAAGAGGAACAAACATATAAGATACTAACTCCACAACACAAATCAACTCAAGAAATTATAGTGGAGAGAACTATAGGCACTCAAGATGTGGAGCTCATTCCTACCACTCGCACCTATGAAATTATTTTGAGAATTGAGGAAATTCCTCCATTAGATGTTTTTTATAGCCCTACCCATAAAGATGTCATCAAAAGGGAGAGGAAAAAAATAAAGTTAGATGTTGCAACTATTACCACTCCCGACAATGTACCAATGGACATTGTCTGGAAAGATTCACGCATGGACCCATATGAGGACCTTACGAGACTGTCGCAATTTGCAGGCGCCTATTCTACGACGACTATTGATAAAGCAACAGAGGTTCAAATGCTGCTGAGAGGAAAAGAACGAAAGATATTGTTGTTGGAACAACAATTAGAGTAAGAGAAGTCTAACCAACAAGCAGAGTTACAAATAGGCAAGCTTCAACAAGCGTTTGAACATATGCAAATACAACATCAAGCCAACCTAGCAGAAAAAGATGCGTGGAATCAAGCTATGAAAGAGAAGTATAAAGACAGTCTGCAAATTGATAAGTTCGTAAAAGAAGCACTCGGCCTTAACTCCCAACTAATGTAACAAAAGGAAGTTCTATGCTAGAAAATCTCGCAAATAAGTCCTTATTGCGAGATGAATGATAAGCTAACAAGCCAAGTCGTCGACATGAGACTTGAGTATGACAAAGTCCATCAATGGATTTATGACTTTATCACCTGCCAAGAATCGAAAGATGAGAGGAAGGCTAATTTTCCAAAATTGGAGGAATCACATAAAGAAATTATATTTGCA